>SZWC01023736.1:0-28522 GCA_023375785.1 Penium margaritaceum
TTCCCCCCCCCCTCTCTCTCCCTCTCTCTCTTTCTCTCTTGGATTTGGTGTATGCCCCCCCTGCGCTCCAGCAGCATGTCCGTAGGGTATGGCTTGTTCCCAGCACCGTCCCATCCTCTTCCCTTTTCTGGCATGATAGATTCTTGGCAGATGGTATGACACAAGGTGTTGCGCGTCATTGCACGGAACATAGCGTAGCATATGGCACAAGGTGCTGAGGAGGAGCATTGGAAAGGAGCATCTGCGGCTCTTCTCTGGCCTAGATTGCTTAGTTTTTGGTCCGTCCATTTTTTTGGTTGTTTGTTTGTGTGTTTGTTTGCAGTGAACTTGCCAAGTAAGGTTGGATTCAGTTTGTCTGTCTAAGTCTGGTTTGGCTGAGGGTGCTGTGGCGAGTCAAAGTGGCAGAAAATGGAAGAAAAAGAAAAGGACGGGAGAAATTGGTTGGAAATTGTTCTACAGAAGTGGAAGGAAGCATTTTAAGCATGGATGGCTCAGTTCCCTAGCATTTCTTCGAACAGGGTGCATCCTTTGGTCACAGACCAAGGCAGCTTGCCGATGTTAAGTGAATGAGACTTAACGTCGGTGAGACTGAGTCCAAGTCGGACGTTAGGTTTGGTTTGTGTGCGTGTGTACCACAGGCGGTGTCTTGTTGTTCACGTGCTTGCTCGTTCACCTGGCCATGTCGGGCATTTGCATTAATGCTCTGTGCCCAGAGATGTGTTCCTTCTTCTTACATTTTGCACTCTTCCTGAGGTTTGTTCCACTCTCCTGAATCATATCGTGCACTCTTGCTGAGGTCTCTTCCTCTCAGCCGCATCATATCGTGCGTTCTCACTGAGGTAGCCCCATCATTTCCTCCATCTTCTACCTTTTACCATTTGCAGTCAACACATCCAAAACCCACTTCTCTGCAATCTCTCTCTCTCCCTCTCTCTCTCTCTCTCTCTCTCTCTCTCTCTCTCCAGTGCTCCTCAGCTACTTCTCCGCCAACTCTCCAAAAATTCTCCACTTCTCCTCTGTAGCGTCTCCCCACCATCTGAGTCTGCTTAAAGTGTCTACATCATCTGTTCCACGGTTGAGGTTCTTCTTCCAGACACTTTGAACCCAATCTTCTCAAAGCAGCAACTTTATTTCTTGTTTTCCATGCTGAAATGTGCCGATGTTTGACTACCAGCACGATTTCAATGTCGGAATTTGGCCTCTTTCATTCCACATCGTCCGTGAGCCACCAAGACAGGCAGCTTCTTCCCCACTATCGACCTCCACACATTTTCCACCCCCATCCTCCTCTCTCCCCCCCCCTCCCCCCTCTCTGCTACAATTGCTCTCATAGAGAAGCCGCTAGTGCACCAGATCTTGGGTCACACAGTGCGTCACTTTGTGGCCATGCTCAAATTGTTGGGCGGCTACATCCCCATGGCCACTGTAGTGGAAGGTAGGTCTGTAGTGGAAGGTAGGTGTGTATTGGAAGGTAGGTATGTAGTGGAAGGTAGGTCTGTAGTGGAAGGTAGGTCTGTAGTGGAAGGTAGCTCTGTAGTGGAAGGTAGGTCTGAAGTGGAAGGTAGGTCTGTAGTTGAAGGTAGGTTTGCAGTTGAAGGTAGGTCTGAAGTGGAAGGTAGGTCTGTAGTGGAAGGTAGGTCTGTGGTGGAAGGTAGGTCTGAAGTAGAAGGTAGGTCTGAAGAGGAAGGTTGGTCTGTAGTGGAAGGTAGGTCTGAAGTGGAAGGCAGGTCTGTAGTTGAAGGTAGTCCTGAAGTGGAAGGTAGTTCTGTAGTGGAAGGTAGGTCTTCATGGTAGCTCAAGCTTCTAAATCTACAGTCTGTCGCAGTCCCTGCTCTCCCCCCATGCGGTGGTGCTCGCATGCGGTGAAACAGCACCGCACCGGTGCCCCAGCACCCACCATTCACGCATGGCATGCACATTGTGCTTCCAAACACCTCAGCTTCAGTCTGAGATTTGGTGATGTGAGAGTTGGTGATGTGAGAGTTGGCGATGTGAGAGTTGGCAATGTGAGAGTTGGTGATGTGAGAGTTGGCAATGTGAGAGTTGGCAATGTGAGAGTTGGCAATGTGAGAGTTGGCAATGTGAGAGTTGGCGATATGCGAGTTGGCGATGTGAGAGTTGCTCATGTGAGAGTTGGCGATGTGAGAGTTGGTGATGTGAGAGTTGGCGATGTGAGAGTTGGCGATGTAAGAGTTGGCGATGTGAGAGTTGGCAATGTGAGAGTTGGAAATGTGAGAGTTGGTGGTGTGAGAGTTGGTGATTTGAGAGTTGGAGATGTGAGAGTTGGTGATTTGAGAATTGGTGATGTGAGAGTTGGCAATGTGAGAGTTGGCGATGTGAGAGTTGGCGATGTGAGAGTTGGCGATGTGAGAGTTGGCGATGTGAGAGTTGGCGATGTGAGAGTTGGTGATGTGAGAGTTGGCGATGTGAGGCGGTGACAGGTGGTGGTGTGGCGTGTGAGAGGTGGTATGTGAGCTAGTGTGTGAGCTAGTGTGTGAGCTAGTGTGTGAGCTAGTGTGTGAGCTAGTGTGTGAGCTAGTGTGTGAGCTAGTGTGTGAGCTAGTGTGTGAGCTAGTGTATGAGCTAGTATGTGAGCTAGTGTGTGAGCTAGTGTGTGAGCTAGTGTGTGAGCTAGTGTGTGAGCTAGTGTGTGAGCTAGTGTGTGAGCTAGTGTGTGAGCTAGTGTGTGAGCTAGTGTATGAGCTGGTATGTGAGGTAGTGTGTGAGATAGTGTGTGAGCTAGTGTATGAGCTAGTGTGTGAGCTAGTGTGTAAGCTATTGTGTGAGCTAGTTTTGAGCTAGTGTGTGAGCTAGTGTGTGAGCTAGTGTGTAAGCTAGTGTGTGAGCTAGTGTGTGAGCTAGTGTGTAAGCTAGTGTGTCAGCTAGTGTGTGAGCTAGTGTGTGAGCTAGTGTATGAGCTAGTGAGCTAGCTCACACACTGCTGCACGACCCTCTCCTAGCACCAGGATCTTTGCTAGTGACCGAGGTTCCCGTCATGCGACTCTCCCGGCAGCGTTTGTACCAAGGTGTGCTCCTAAAGAATTGTAGGTTCAAATGGACGTGTGCAAGGCGATGCTTGGATTACAAGGAAAATTGGGAAAGGAATGAATCCTTAGACTCGAGAGATCAGTACAAGGCAATGCACATATTCTTTGGGTAAGATTGGCATGCCTAGAACAATCCCTAGGCTCCCTTATGTACCAGCCCCTATGAGCCAGCAGAGAACACTTTGGCACTCTGAAGCCCTCTGCTGAGGTGAAATCATGCAAATGACAAATGAATCATGTAGTTTTGTTGTGATCTTTCCAACACACCAAAGAACGCCTCAATCCGTGAAGAAACCGCTGAGTTATGGCCGTTTGAGTGCTCCATGCATGACTGCAGCTGGAAGCACCGCCAGCAGGGGTCACGGCTGTCCGAAGCGACCTTGCCTGCAAATTCAGCTCCAACCGCCATCCCGAAGCTCCCATGGACCCCTCATTGGCCCAGCCTCCATCGAGGGGCACTTTGGGAGCGCATAGTGGACTGTGTGCACCACACACCGCCGCGCCTCAAGGTAGCACCTCCATTGCTTGAAGGCTTGGACCACCACGAGCATTTCCTTCTTGTGGAATGGGTAGTTGAGCTCAGCCCCTTCAGCTTCTTGAAGTAGTACGGAATGGGATGCGACCCCTTCCCTTGGTCCTGCATCAGCACCCCTCCAATCGCATAGTCACTCGCATCCATCACCAACACGTACTCCTTGCCCGTGTCCGGGTGCAATAAAACCAGTGCCTCACACATGGCAGCTTTCATTGCTCCAAAGGCTTACCCCTCCCTTACAACACACTCCCATTGGTACCCCTTCTTGAGCAACTCTGTCAAGAGTGCTTCCATTGCTGCGTGCCACCGGATAAACCTCTGGTAGTAGTTTGTAAAACCCAGAAAAACCTGGATGTCACGTACACACGCTGGCTCTGGTCACTCCTTTACTGCTTCCACCCCCTTTGGATCCATGCGGATCCCTCCCCTCCCACCCCCCTCCCCCCCGCTGACAATGTGCCCAAGGAACCCCACCGCCTGCTTGGTGAATTTATACTTGTTGAGGTTGGCAAACAGCTCCTCCTTTCTCAGTAATTCCATCACCATCTGCAGGTGCTCTTCGTGCTCCCCCATTGTCCCTAAGTAGACAAGGATGTCTTCAAGGATAATGATCACAAACTGGTCCAAGGAGGGGTGGAATACCTAGTTCATCGGCACCATGAACGTAGCCTGAGCATCTGCTAACCAAAAGGAATCACGAGATACTCAAAGTGTCCATAGCACATCTGAAATGCGGTCTTTTCCACATCCTCTTCTGTGATGCGGATTTGGTGATACCCCAACGTAAGGTCCAGTTTGCTAAAGACGTGTGCGCCTTGCACATGGTCAAATAATTCCTTGGCCCGTGGCAAAGGATTGTGGTTCTTCATTGTGACGTTGTTGAGCGCCTGGTAGTCCACGCACATCCGCAGCTCTCTTGACTTCTTCTTGATGAACAGCACAGGTGTTGCGTATGGAGACACCAACAACCACATGAAGCCCTGGTCCACCAACTCTCCCAACTGCTTCTTGAGGTCTGCAAGCTCCACGTCGCTCATTAGGTTGTACGACCGTGTTGTTGGTGACAACCCTGGCACCATCTCAATCTTGTGGTCGATGCCGTACCGGGACAGCAGCCCCTTTGGAAAATCCTCTAGAAAAATATCCCCAAACTCCTTGAGCACCTCCCCAACACCTGGAGGCAACTCTTGAGCTCTATTGCCTTTCACCAGCTGCCCCTCCGGTGCTTCAACCGCTGCAATCTGCTCTCCTACTGCTTGTCATCAATACATCCATGCCAAGTACGCCTGGCTACCCTTGTGCTCACAAGTCTTCAATGCCACTTCCGACTCCTTCCCCTCACTCCACCACAATGGCAAAGTGAGATTTTTCCCACGACTTGCCTTCGCGACCACCCGGTTGCACCTCCAATCCACATCTGGATTCCAGGCGTGCAACCAATCCCTGCTGATCAAGCAGTCGTAATCATTCAAAAGGAAAGTGTGAATTTCCATGTGATACACCAACTCACCCATGTATACCTCGTGCTTGACGAGAGGCCTGCTGCACTCTACCACTCCAGAAATCTTTCGCGCCTTGGTCGACGTCCCTGGCTGCCGTGCAAGCTCCAACCTCGTCGCCAATCTGCCGTTGAAGAAGCTAGGGCTCGCACTGCCCCATCCAGCAGACCGTGTAGCTTCCTCTGAATCTTGAAAATCGCCTCCGGAATCTCAAGAACCAGCTCCAAGATGATCCCTAGAAACTGCCGTGCCTCACCTTCATTCCATAATAGCACTTGAGTCAGCTCCTTAATCGGTAAAAGCCTTTAAGGGCTGGTGCTGTCCCGTGTGAACGTAACAATTGTAGCAGTAGGTTGTCCCCTCCTCACTGCTGCTACCCTTTTCCCGGCTGTGCCTTAATCTTGGGACAGTCCCGCTTGCAATGACCTTCCTCACCACAAGCCCAGCATTTGCCTCTCGGTCCCTGCTACCCGCCCGCGCCTTGCTGCCCGGCTTTGATTGCATCCACCTCCATGGGCACAGCCTGTCCCAACTGCTCCATCCATGGTTTTGATGCGTAGCTAGTCCGGCACGCATTGTAGCTAACCGCATGGATACGTTCCGCTGCCAAAACCAAGTCCGCAAAGATCTGCAACCCGAGCACCACGAATTCACATTGGACATGGGGCTTCAGGCCATCATGGTAGCGATCGTACGCCTCTACATCCAAGAGGTCGTTGATGTGTGCCGCCAAAGCCATGAAGCGTGTAGTGTAGTCCTGGAGCATTGTCTAGCAAGGCCGATCCGCCTTGCTTGACGTGTTTGATCTTGTCCCATGCGACTCGGCTGCCATTGAGGAGGCTGAAACGTGCCTGTAGTATTGTCTTGAACTGCCCCCACGTCTCTAGCTTCTCTGTCAATGTCCGCGCAGTGAGGTGCACTTCCCATCCAAACGGTAGACTCAACAATGGCTGAAGCCGTTGCCCTGCCCCCAGCCCGTCCGGCAACCCAACGGCATTCCGCTGGCAAAATGCTGACCACCACTGTGGCACCATTCCCCAGAGCAGCGTAGGTACATACTCCAGTCTCCTAGCATCTTCTCCCATGGGAACACCCAATGCCATGAAGGACTGGTTCACCCATGAAGAGCCACTTCCCTGCTCTACCCTTGTCGTTAGAAAACTTTGACTCCTTCAGCTTGGGCTGCCAAAACACAGGTGCGGATGCCAATGCGACAACCTGTCAGCAGGAATCCGTGTGGTGCAGTCCCGAAGTCTTTCTGATCGTCTCTAGTGGTTCATATCTAATGTTCTGGATGAATCTGAGACAAAGCGTGAGCTTTCTGGTCGCCTCACGCTATGTGAGTACGAATTTAGAGACAGTCACATGTGCAAAGGAAAAAACGCAATTATTCATTGGTTTTCTAACATGGACATGATCACAACATTTATAGTACTATTCACGAGCTTTCCAACACACCACACGACGCGCAATTCAGCCAAGCGTAGCCCAAGTCACGCTTGCCAAAATGCAGGTCTCACCCACCACAGAAGCCTGACGCCGCCACTCACCAAGGCACCTTCCTTAATGTGCGAAGCGCCTTTCCTAAGGCGCAGATCCCATTGCACGTGATGTATGGGTCCTTTGCACTGTTTCCACAAACCCTATCCTCTTTTGGGTCGAATTTAGTGATGGGGTGTGACGAGGTTCGAAACCTGTCCACGGACCTGTAGTCAGAATTTTGACAAAGTCCCGAAGTAACAAAACGGACTATTGAGTTTCAGAAGCCGAGCCATGATTTTGGCTAAGTCCCTCAGTAACAACCTGTACTACTGCATCCGGTGGATGATCCACCTGATCAGGTGGATTATCCACCGGAGGCCTCGGCAGGCCTTCCGGAGCAATTTCTCCAGATGGGTTTTTT
Organism: Penium margaritaceum; assembly: GCA_023375785.1. NCBI lineage: Eukaryota > Viridiplantae > Streptophyta > Zygnematophyceae > Desmidiales > Peniaceae > Penium > Penium margaritaceum. Next base: position 6,985 of record SZWC01023736.1, read on the forward strand.
GTTACTCAATCCGGTCGATTATCCACCGGATTTCGAGTCGCGGTCGGCTCCCAGAGCCGCTGCGCACACCCCAACTTTGGAAGGCCATATCTGCCTCGATACTTGTGCAATTCTAGCGAAACAAGTTCCACCGGATTTAGCAAATTAAAACATTTCCGGGGAAATCATCCATTTTAGGATCCGAGTCATGCTCAAGTCGCGAGATCATCTGGCGCAGGGTGTCTACTTTCTGGCACCTCGTAGGCGCCTCCCGTTGCTGCACTTGGGCATGCAGAGGGGCAATTTTTCAACATTCTCGCCCTTGCACCTGCCATGCCCGCTGCTCCTGCTTGCTCTCGCTCATCATCCGCTGCACCCTCCAGCCCATCATAGCAGGTCATCCCAAGTCCAGCCACATTCATCACGTGCCGGTCCGCGGGTTGCGCTTTGGTCAAGCAATCCGCAAGCATGTTGTGCATGCTGCAATGCTGAAGCACCACTTGCCCCTTCTCGACCATGTCCCGTAGTGATAACGCACGCCGATGTGCTTTGTCTTCCTATGCTACTTTGGATTGTTGGTCAGCAAGATGGAGCTGGTGTTGTCCTCTTACACCACTGTAGGCTCCTGCTCCGGCACGCCCAGCTCTCCTAGCAACCTGCGGAGCCACACCACCTCCTTGACTGCCTCGGCCAGCGCGATATACTCGACTTCCACTATGGAGGTGGCGACGCAGTCCTGCTTCCTGCTGCACCACGAGACCGCTCCACCAGCGAGGAAGAACACGTAGCCGGATGTGGACTTCCGCTTGTCCACATCCCCAGCGTAGTCTACATCCGTGTAGCAGACCAGACGCAAAGGGTCCGCCTGCCCTTTGCCGTCGAACCTCAGGCACGTGTGCCGAGTTGCCTGCAGGTAACGGAGGATGCGCTTGACCGCCTGCCAGTGTAGTGGCCGTGGATCAGCCAGGTACCTGCTCACTTGGCCCACCGCGTAGGCCAGGTCTGGTCGATTCGCCACCATGCCGGACATGAGGCTGCCCACCGCCGATTGGTAGGGCACCCCTGCCATATCCTCCAGCTCTTCTTTTGTTTGCGGCGCCATTGCCGTAGTTAGTTCACAGGTCGTGGAGACAGGACTGTACACTGGTATGTAGTCCTCCATGCCCTACCTCTTCAGCACCTCGACCACGTATTTGGCCTGCCCCAGCTCAAGCGTGCGCGCCATCCGGTTTTGCGTTATGCTCATCCTGAGGTAGACCTCTAGCTCTCCCATGTCTAACACCTGAAACCTGCTGCTCAGCCGCTCTTTTAGCTGCTGTAGGCTCGGCAGGTCTGAGGAGCACAAGATCAGATCGTCCACGTAGAGTGCGACAATCTGATGGAGCTTCTTGCTGCATCGCATGTACACGCTGTGAACCGCCTCACAGCGCTTGAAGCCGAGTTGTGTCATGAAGCTACCTATCTGTTGGTACTTGCACCGGAGCGATTGTTTTAGCCCGTACAAGGACTTCTGCAACTTGCACACATTGCCCTCTGGTGCCTCCACCCCCTCCAGCACCTCTATGTAGATTTCTTTGTCAATGATGCCATTGAGGAGGACTGACTTTACGTCCATCTGGTACAGCTCCATATCCTTCGCGACTACCACCACAAGAATCACCCGGATCCTTGTGAACTTGGCGTCGGGGGCAAACGTCTCGTCGTAGTGCTCGTCCTTTCTCTGTGCGTACCCCTTTGCCACAATCCACGCCTTGTACTTGTCGACCACACCTTATTTCGTGAACTTGGTCTTGAAGACCCACTTGGAGCCGATGACCTTGGCCTCTTTTGCCCTGTCAACTAGCTGCCACGTGTCGTTTTCAGCAATGGACGCCAGCTCCGACTTGTTGGCGACGTCCCACTCCTTCCCCTCGGGTCACGCAAGCGCCTCTTGTGCAATCGTCAGCTCTGTTGATGCAGCCAGCATGCACCGCGGCATGCCGATCGATCCGCCGGTGCATGCGTCAAAACGCTTCACTGCTCTCCGCTGCCTCTTGCTGTGGCGCGGCAATTTTGGTGGCATCTCGTTGCTTTGCTACGATCCTTCTGATTCTGCTTGCTTCAGTGAATCATCGACAGGATGGCTCCCTGAGGATCCCTCCCGCTCCCGCGAAACATCGACCGGACGCGCGGCGAGTCTGGAGGGTTTTTCTCCGACGCCCGACGCAAGCTTTGCTGGGAGTGCGCGCTTCGGCATCCGCGGTACCTCTTTCAACGGATCATTCCGCCGGATCTCTTGCCCAGCTGCAATGTTGATGGAGTCCTCCGCGTCGGCTACCCCACTTGCTACACCACTGCGTTCCAACGCCGCATCACCGACCTCCGCGTCCACCAGCTCCTCCTTGTAGTTAAGGAGCTGGAACCACTCCCCCTGTTTTGGAGTGTTCCCGACACTCACGTTGTTACTGCTGCTGCTGAAGCTCTGCTGCTCGTCGACCTCGACATCATGGCAGCGGATGATCTCTTGCGTGCGCGCGTCCCAGAGCCTGTATGCCTTTTGCGCGCTCTCATAACGAAGGAACAAGCACGGCTTTGCCCACGGTTCCAACTTGTTGTCGCGTCATTGCGTTGCCTGCACGAACGCGTGGGCCTTGCACCCAAACACCTTCAGGTGTGCCACGTTTGCCTTGCGCCCGCTCCAAACCTCCTGCGGCGTCTTCCAGCCCTTACACTTTAGCGCCGCTGTTTGGATGAGGGTGATGTTGTAGCTCGCTGTATGCACAGCCTTCGTCCAAAACCCTCGCGACAGTCCCGCATCCACAAGCATGGTCCGCACCATGTTGAGCAGAGTCTAGTTTGTCCGCTCCACCACTCCGTTGGACTGTGGTGAGTACAGCGTAGTGGGTTCCCACTTGATGCCCTGCTGCTTCATCCACCTGCTGCAGCCCACATACTCTCCGCCATTGTCGCTGCGTAGCGCTCTGACCTTTCGGCCAGTCTGCCTCTCCACCGCTGCGGCGTACTCCTTCAACCGGTCGAGGACCTCGCCTTTTTGCTTCATGAAGTACACGTAGAGTTTTTTGCTGCATTCGTCAATGAAGGTGACAAAATATCTCAAGCCGCTATTCGACGGCATTTTGAACGGTCCTCACACGTTACTGTGCACAACCTCCAGCAGGTCTTTTTTGCGAGCCTCGTTCTCGTTGAACGGCTTACGCTCGCCTTGCCCAAGATGCAATGGTCATACTTTTTGTGCGCTGCTACATTTGCTGCCGTGTCTGCTACACCGTCGATGACAAGGCCGCGCTCCATGTCGCGCTTTGCCATCTCCTTAACGGTTGCGGACGCCAATTGCCCCAACCATTGGTGCCAGAGCTCCATATCAGCGCTTCCTCCCTTGACCATGTTGACGACGCGCTCCTGTGAATCTGCTGCGTTGGATACCGCGGGGACCACCTTGGTCTCCTTGATGAAGAGACCGCCCTCGCGCTTTGCCTCCAGCACGTCCTCACCGTTGCTGTCGATGCGCACCACTGCATCTTTCATGCAGAAGAGCATCTCATACCCCTTGTCCGTCAAGCGGCTGACATTCAAAATGTTAGCCAGCCTAGGGACGTGCTGTGCATCACGAATTGTGCACAGTACCTTCTTACCGCCCACAACGACTTCCACCTCCACGTCGCCTTGGCCGGCCACCGGCTCGACTTTGTCGTTCGCAAACACCATCGACTTGGAGGACTTCCCGTAGGTGTCAAACCCCACCTTTTCGACTTGGGTGTGCTCCTCGGCCCCGGAATACGAGCACCACCTGTTGGCCTTCTCGAGGAAGTGGTTCTTATTCTGTTGAGGAGAGACCTGCCCTTGTTGTTTTTGCAGCCGGTCTTTGACTCCTCCAGGCACTCATGGGCCCAATGACCCTCCTTGTCGCAATTGCGGCATGCACCTTTCTTGGCGCCCTTCTTGTCGCCACCCTTTTCATTGCTTCCTTGGCCCCCGCTTACGCCACCACGCGTTTTGGTGACAAGGGCCGATGAGGAAGACGAGGACTCCCCACACCTATAGGTGAGCTTGTCCTCCAACCATCCTCCGAGGACGGTGATGAGTGGGCCCCAACTGTCATGTAGGGCCATGAGGAGGGCCATTGCCTGTAGCTGCATGTTGATCTTCCACCCCACATCAATGCATTGCGAGGTCAGCGACTCGATCTGCTGCATGGCGGAGATGGCATCATCTCCCTCCTTGATTCTCATAGTGAGGAGCCGCCTCATCGCGAAGATTTTGTTCGCGAGCGACTTGGGATGGTGGATGACGCAGGGTTTTTGCGAGGCTACGGCTGCCAGCTTGCAAACTTGGAAGTCGCCCCACTGCGACTCGGTTGTCCCAGACACCAAGAGCATGAACGCCTCCGTGTTCTTCTTTTTGAAGGGGTGGTTCTTCGCGTCCGTAGCAGTCGCCTCTGGGAGCACCTCCTTTCCCAACATGATGTCCAGCAGCCCCTTATGCAAGAGGTGCAACTCAAAATGACACCTCCATAGCCCGAAGCCCTGGCCGCTCGCATACTTCTGACTGGGCTGCGTCTCCTTCGGCACCATGTACGTGGCTGCTCCTCCCACGAGTTCTCAGAACTTCATGGCGACGTCAAACATGATGATCCCGTGTGCTGCGAAAGACGTGAACGGTGGAGGCATTCAGACGAGTGGACCCATAACCCTTTTTCAGGAGGAATCATGGTCCGGTCCCGAAGTTTGTCTGCTTGTCTCTAGTGGTTCACGTCTACTGTTTTGGGCAAATCTGAGACAAAGAGTGAGCTTTCTGGTTGCCTCACGCTATGTGAGTAGGAATTTAGAGACAGTCACTTTTGTGAAGGGAATAACGCAATCTTTCATTAGTTTTTTAGCATGTACATGATTCATAAGACTACTCATGAGCTCTCCAACGCACCACATTGCGCACAATTTAGCCAAGTGTAGTCCAAGTCACGCTTGCCAAATCGCAAGTCTCACCCACCACAGAAGCCTGACGCCGCCACTCGCCGTGACACCGTCCTTAACGTGCAAAGCACCTTTCCTAAGGCACAGATCCCATTCCACGTGATGTATGGGTCCTTTGCACTGTTTCCACGCACCCTACCCTCTTTTGGGTCGAGTTTGGTGATGGGGTGTGACGAGGTTTGAAACCTGTCCACGGACCTGCAATCAGAAGTTTGACGAAGTCCCCGAGTAACAAAACATACTACTGAGTTTCGGACGCCGAGCCATGATTTCGGCTAAGTCACTCAGTAACAACTTGTACTACAGGATCCGGTGGATGATCCACTTGATCAGGTGGATTATCCACCGGAGGCCTCGGCAGGCCTTCCGGAGCAATTTCTCCAGATGGTACTTTTGTTACTCAATCCGGTCGATTATCCACTGGATTTGGAGTCGCAGCCGGCTCCCAGAGCCGTTACGCACACCCCAACTTTGGAAGGCCATATCTCCCTCGATACTTGTCCGATTCTAGCGAAACAACTTCCACCGGATTTAGCAACTCAAAACATTTACGGGCAAATCATCCATTCTACGATCCAAGTAATTCTCAAGTCTTGATATCCGCTGGCGTGGGGTTCCTACTTTCTGGCAGCTCGTCGGCGCCTCCCGGCGCCGCACTTGGGCATGCGGAGGGGCAATTTTTCAACATTCTCCCCCTTGCACCTGCCATGCCCGCTGCTCCTGCTTGCTCTCACTCATCTTCCGCTGCACCCTCCAGCCCATCATAGCTGGCTATCCCATGTCTGGCCACGCTCATCGTGTACCGGTCCGCGGGTTGCGCTTTGGTCAAGCAATCCGCAAGCATGGTGTGCGTGCTGCAATGCTGCAGCACCACCTGCCCCTTCTCGACCATGTCCTGTAGTGATAACGCACGCCGATGTGCTTCGTCTTCCTGTCCTACATTGGATTGTTGGTCAGCAAGATGGAGCTAGTGTTGTCCTCTTGCACCACCGTAGGCTCCTGCTCCGGCACGCCCAGCTCTCCTAGGAACCTACAGAGCCACACCACCTCCTTGACTGCCTCGGCCAGCGCGATATACTTGACTTCCACCATGGAGGTGGCGACGCAGTCCTCCTTCCTGCTGCACCATGAGACTGCTGCACCAGCGAGGAAGAACACGTAGCCAGATGTGGACTTTCGCTTGTCCACATCCCCGGCGTAGTCTGCATCCGTGTAGCAGACCAGACGCAAAGGGTCCGCCTGCCCTTTGCCGTCAAACCTCAGGCGCGTGTGCTGAGTTGCCTGCAGGTAACGGAGCATGCGCTTGACCGCCTGCCAGTGTAGTGGCCCTGGATCAGCCACGTACCTGTTCACTTGGCCCACCGCGTAAGCCAGGTCCGGTCGAGTTGCCACCATGCCGTACATGAGGCGGCCTACCGCCGATTGGTAGGGCACCCCTGCCATATCCTCCAGCTCTTCTTTTGTTTGCGACGCCATTGCCGTAGTTAGTTCACAGGTCGTGAAGATAGGACTGCACACTTGTTTGTAGTCCTCCATGCCCTACCTCTTCAGCATCTTGACCACGTATTTGGCCTGCCCCAGCTCAAGCGTGCATGCCCTCCGGTTTTGCTTAATGCTCATCTTGAGGTAGAACTCTAGCTCTCCCATGTCTGACACCTGAAACCTGTTGCTTGGCTGCTCTTTCAGCTGCTGTAGGCTTGGCAGGTCTGAGGAGCACAAGATCAGATCGTCCATGTAGAGTGCAACAATCTGATGGAGCTTCTTGCTGCATCGCATGTACACGCTGTGAACCGCCTCACAGCGCTTGAAGCCAAGTTGTGTCATGAAGCTGTCTATCTGTTTGTACTAGCACCTGAGCGATTGTTTTAGCCCATACAAGGACTTCCGCAACTTGCACACATTGCCCTCTGGTGCCTCCACCCCCTCCGGCACCTCTAAGTAGATTTCTTTGTCAATGATGCCGTTGAGGAGGACTGTCTTTACGTCCATCTGGTACAACTCCATATCCTTCGCGGCTACCACCGCAAGAATCGCCCGGATCCTTGTGAACTTGGCAACGGGGGCAAACGTCTCATCGTAGTGCTTGTCCTTACTCTGTGCGTACCCCTTTGCCACAATCCATGCCTTGTACTTGTCGACCACACCTTATTTCGTGGAACTGGTCTTGAAGACCCACTTCAAGCCGATGACCTTGGCCTCTTTTCGCCTGTCAACCAGCTGCCACGTGTCGTTTTCAGCAATGGACGCCAACTCCGACTTGATGGCGACGTCCCACTGCTTCCCCTCGGGTCACGCAAGCGCCTCTTGCACAATTTTCGGCTCTGTTGATGCAGTCAGCATGCACCGCGGCATGTTGATCCATCCGCCGGTGCATGTGTCGAAACGCTTACCCACTCTCAGCTGTCTCTTGCTGTGGCGCGGCAGTTTTGGTGGTATCTCATTGCTTTGCTGCAATCCTTCTGATTCTGCTTGCTCCAGTAAATCATCGACCGGATGGCTCCCTGAGGATCCCTCCCGCTCCAGCGAAACATCGACCGGATGCGCGGTGAGTCCGGAGAATTTTTCTCCGACGCCTGACGCAAGCTCTGCTGGGAGTTGCGCGCTTCAGCATTCGCGATGGCTCTTTCGACGGATCATTCCGCCGGATCTCCAGCCCAGCTGCATTGTTATTGGAGTCCTCTGCGTCGACTGCCCCACCTGCTCCACCACCGCGTTCCGACGCCGCATCATCGACCTCCGCGTCCGCCAGCTCCTCCTTGTAGTTAAGCAATGGAACCAATCCCCCTCTTTTGGAGTGTTCCCAACACTCACGTTGTTACTGCTGCTGCTAAAGCTCTGCTATTTGTCAAACTCGACATCATGGCTGCGGATGATCTCTTGCATGCGCGGGTCCCAGAGCTTGTATGCCTTTTGCGCACTCTCGTTACGAAGGAACAAGCACGGCTTTGCCCACGGTTCCAACTTGTTGTCGCGTCATTGCGTTGCCTGCACGAATGCGTGGACCTTGCACCCAAACACCTTCAGGTGTGCCACGTTTGGCTTGCGCTCGCTCCAAACCTCCTGCGGCGTCTTCCAGCCCTTACCCTTCAGCGTTGTTGTTCAATGAGGGTGATGGTGTAGCTTGCTGTATGCACAGCCTTTGCCCAAAACCCTCGCGACAATCCCGCATCCACAAGCATGGTCCGCACCATGTTGATCAGAGTCTGGTTTGTCCCCTCCACCACTCCGTTGGACTGTGGTGAGTACGGCGTAGTGGGTTCCCACTTGATGCCTTGCTGCTTCATCCACCCGCTGCAGCCCACATACTCTCCGCCATTGTCGTTGCGTAGCGCTCTGACCTTCCGGCCAGACTGCCTCTCCACCGCTGCGGCATACTCCTTCAGCCAGTCGAGGACCTCACCTTTCCGCTTCATGAAGTACACGTAGAGTGTTTTGCTGCAGTTGTCAATGAAGGTGACAAAATATCTCAAGCAGCTGTTTGACGGCGTTTTGAACGGTCCTCACACGTTGCTGTGCACGACCTCCAGCAGGTCTTTTGCGCAAGCCTCATTCTCGTTGAACGGCTTACGCTTGCCTTGCCCAAGATGCAATGGTCACACTTTTTGTGCGCTGCTACATTTGCTGCCGTGTCTGCTACACCGTCGATGACAAGGCCGCGCTCCATGTCGCGCTTTGCCATCTCCTTAACGGTTGCGGATGCCAATTGCCCCAACCGTCGGTGCCAGAGCTCCATATCAGCGCTTCCTCCCTTGACCATGTTGACGGCGCGCTCCTGCGAATCTGCTGCGTTGGATACCGCGGTGACCACCTTGGTCTCCACGATGAAGAGACCGCCCTCACGCTTTGCCTCCAGCACGTCCTCATCGTCGCTATCGATGCGCGCCACTACACCTTTCATGCAGAAGAGGATCTCATACCCCTTGTCCGTCAAGCGGCTGACAGTCAAAATGTTAGCCAGCCTAGGGACGTGCTGCACATCACGAATTGTGCACAGCTCCTTCTTACCGCCCACAACGGCTTCCACCTCCACGTCGCCTTGGCCGGCCGCCGGCTCGACTTTGTCGTTCGCGAACACCATCGACTTGGAAGACTTCCCGTAGGTGTCAAACCCCACCTTTTCGACTTGGGTGTGCTCCTCGGCCCCGGAATGCGAGCACCGCCTGTTGGCCTTCTCGAGGAAGTGGTTCTTGTTGCCGTTGAGGAGAGACCTGCCCTTGTTGTTTTTGCCGCCGGTCTTTGACTCCTCCAGGCACTCATGGGCCCAATGACCCTCCTTGTCGCAATTACGGCATGCACCTTTCTTGGCGCCCTTCTTGTCGCCACCCTTTTTGTTGCTTCCTCGGCCCCCGCTTATGCCACCACGCGTTTTGGTGAGGAAGACGGCGTCTCCCTACAGCTGTAGGTGAGCTTGTCCTCCAACCATCCTCCAAGGACAGTGATGAGTGGGCCCCAACTGTCATGTAGGGCCATGAGGAGGGCCATTGCCTGCAGCTGCATGTCAATCTTCCACCCCACATCAATGCATTGCGAGGCAAGAGACTCGATCTGCTGCATGGCGGAGATGACATCATCTCCCTCCTCGATTATCATAGTGAGGAGCCGCTTCATCGCGAAGATTTTGTTCGCAAGCGACTTGGGATGGTGGATGGCGTAGGGTTTTTGCCAGGCAACTGCTGCAAGCTTGCAGCCTTGGAAGTCGCCCCATTGTGACTCGGCTGTCCCAAACACCAAGAGCATGAGTGCCTCTATGTTCTTCTGTTTGAAGGCGTGGTTCTTCGCGTCCGTAGCAGTCGCCTCTGGGAGCACCTCCTTTCCCAATATGACGTCCAGCAGCCCCTTATGCGAGAGGTGCAGCTCAAAATGCCAACTCCATAGCCCGAAGCCCTGGCCGCTCGCATACTTCTGACTGGGCTGCGTCTCCTTCGGCACCATGTACGTGGCTGCTCCTTCCACGGGTTCTCAGAACTTCATGGCGACGTCCAACATGACGATCCCGTGTGCTGCGGAAAACGTGAGCGTTGGAGGCGTTCACACGAGTGGGTCCATAACCCTTTTTCAGGAGGAATCGTGGTGCGGTCCCGAAGTTTGTCTGATTGTCTCTAGTGGTTCACGTCTATTGTTTTGGGCAAACCCGAGACAAAGAGTGAGCTTTCTGGTCGCCTCACGCTATGTGAGTAGAGACAGTCGCTTTTGCAAAGGGAATAACACAAATTTTCATTAGTTTTTTAGCATGGACATGATTACAACATTCATAAGACTATTCATGAGCTCTCCAACGCACTAAATTGCGCACAATTCAGCCAAGCGTAGCCCAAGTCACGCTTGCCAAATCGCAGGTCTCACCCACCACAGAAGCGTGACGCCGCCACTTGTTGTGGCACCTTCCTTAATGTGCGAAGCACCTTTCCTAAAGCACAGATCCCATTGCACGTGATGTATGGGTCCTTTGCACTGTTTCCACGCACCCTACCCTCTTTTGGGTCGAGTTTGGCGATGGGGAGTGACGAGGTTTGAAACCTGTCCACGGACCTGCAGTCAGAATTTTGACAATGTCCCCGAGTAACAAAACGTACTACTGAGTTTCGGACGCCAAGCCATGATTTTGGCTAAGTCCCTCAGAAACAACCTGCACTACAGGATCCGGTGGATGATCCACCTGATAAGGTGGATAATCCACCTGAGGCCTCGGCAGGCCTTCCGAAGCAATTTCTCCAGATGGTGTTTTTGTAACTCAATCCGGTCGATTATCCACCGGATTTCAAGTCACAGCCGGCTCCCAGAGCCGCTGCACACACCCCAACTTTGGAAGGTCATATCTCCCTCGATACTTGTCCGATTCTAGCAAAACAACTTCCACCGTATTCAAAAGCTTAAACACTTTGCAGGAAAATGATCCATTTTAGGCTCCAAGCAATATTTGAGTCGCCAGATCTGCCGGCACGGAGTTTCCACTTGCTCGTTGGCGCCTCCCGGAGCCGCACTTGGGCATACGGAGGGGCAATTTTCCAACACAACCCCCAGCGCACTGCGCCCTTGGCCGACGTACCTCGCCGCAACCTCCATGCGCAGCTGCTGGTTCTCTTGGCACAACCCATCGAGAACATACCAGATCTCCTCCATGAGATAGGCCTGGTCGTATGCCATGGCTACCATGCTTCCGATTATCACGAAAAATTCTGGCCAACTGTAGTTGTGGCAGATCTGCCGTCTCGCTTGGGTACCGCAAAGCCGAGCAAACATCCATGCACTCTGATACCAAATATGAACCAAGGGACGCCCGGCCTGACAGCCACATGCCAAGAACTTGGGACAATCCTCCCAACCCTTGACCCTCTGGTGTGTGGGCCAACCCTTGAGATGCCGCACGACCCTCTCCTAGCAGCATGACCAGTCCTAGTGACCAAGATTCCCACTGTGCGACTCTCACGGCAGCATTTGTACCAAGGTACGCTGCGGAAGACTTGTAGGACCAAATGGACGTGTACAAGGCAATGCTTGGATTACAAGGAAATGTGGGAAAGGAATGAATCTTTAGACTCAACAGATCACTACAATGTAATGTGCAGAGTCTTTAGGTAAGATTGGCATACTTAGAACAACCCCTACGCTTCCTTATGTACCAAGCAGCCGAGAGCTCCTCGGTGCTCCGAAGCCCTTTGCTGAGGTGCAATCAAGCAAAAAACCACATGCGACATGTAGTGCTCATCACCAGCTTTCCAACGAACCAAAAAACACCTCAATCTGTAGAGAAGCGGCTGAGTTATGGTAGTTTGAGTGCTCAACGCATGACCACGACCGTGTTTTTCTCGTCCCTATACCAAATGACCTAGTTCTTGGGTGGATTGTACACTGTTTTTCATGTAGAATACAACAGGAGCATCAGTACATGCATCTGATGTCAGCATGATGTAATCACCACCTCGACGGCAGCTCCCATAACAGTTGGTCTCCTCTGCTATTGAGGAGAACGGCTCCGATGGCTTAATCAGATGTGTCGGTGGCTATGATGTAGTCCAATGTAGGATCTCCCAATTGTAAGGCTGGCGCTGATATTAGAGTGTTTCTCAAAGGGTTGAATGCTCTTTACAAATTGGTGGTAGTAGCCACAGAAGTCGACAAATACCTGGACGTCCAAAGATTAATGTGCATCAGTCAGTTAGCAACTGCCTTCACCTTCTTCGGTTCCATGGTGATCCGTCCGCTGCTGATGATGTGGTCTAGAACTCAATTGAATGCCGATTAAAGTCAAACTTTGAGAGTTTTCTAAGAAAAACATCCCCCTAAAAAACTTTGAGAACCTTTCAAAGATGTCTGTTATCCTCCTCCATGGTGCGGGAGTACACGGGGATGTCATTGAGATACACGATGACAAAGTTGTTGAGGTACGGCCATAACATGTAGTTCATCGCCACCATAAATGTTGCAAGGGCGCTTATGAGTCCGAACAGTGTAGCCTGGAGCTCAAAATACCCGTATTGGTTTTGGATTATTTTCTTCTTGATGTCCTCATCAGATATGCGGATCTGATGATAGCCGCTACGTAGGTCGATATTGTTGAAGACTTCGGCCCTGCAGAGTTGGTCAAAACGTTTCTGTTCGTGGAAGAGGGTAGCGGTTCTTGATGCTGATGTTGTTCAATGCTCCATAGTCAATGTACATCCGAATCTCTATGGTTCTGTTTTGTTCAAGAAGTAAAAGAATTGCGTATGGTGACGTGGAAGGTCTGATAAACCCCTGACCGAGCATATCGTCCAGCTGCTTCTTGATTTTGGTCAGCTCGTGATCGCTCATCCAATAGGACCCCTTTACCATCGGCCTGCTGTCCGGCTTCAAGTCTATCTGATGGTCGATGTCTCGTTGCGGACGGAGCTCTCAGAGTAGTTCATTGGGAAGAATCCCTTCAAACTCCTCAATGAGTGTTGCAAACTCCTCCGGTACAGCTACGAACTTCTCAGCTGTCGAGGTCAACGTTGCCGTCTCGTAAGGTGTAACTTCTTCCACTTCTCCTACCTCCACGTAGATTAGCAATACCTGAGCTTCACATTTCAAGTACCTTTTGGACACATCCAGAGATATCGGTTGGCATTCTGTGGCTGCCACAACTTCCTCTGCTGCTTTTTGTAATTGGGGTTACATCGTGGGTCGCTCGACCAAAGGCAAATGTCATTTTTTGCTAGCGATGCCGACATAGACACACCAAGCGTGTCCAATACATGACGTTGTCACAGCATAGGTCTCCAAGTACATGTGTCTACTATAGTGTGATGACAGATGAGACTGTCATTTGTTAGCACGGAGACCTATACGGAAGGCGCCTGAAGCCTGCCGTCCCCGCACTGTAAGGACGAGTGAGTACCATCAGATTCCGTGTGGTCTAAGACTTTCCACCATGTGGAGATTACCATGGGTAGTGTGATGTTCTTGGACACATAACCCATGTTCTTAGACCAGAAGGATGTTCATTGCACATTGGAAAGGTGCCAAGTGCATAGTCTTGAGTAACCTAACGGGTGAGACCCAAAAATCCAACGTTATGACTGTTGTACTAGATGGAAAAAAAGAATGCCATATGTATTTTTTGTAGTTGTGCTTTGCACAAGTACTTTTGATTTACATAGACACATCAGTAGCATGACTGAATGTGTGAAATGTTGGAATGATGCTCCTCACCATGGCAGGAGTGACTCCAAAAAGGAACACCAAAAAGACAAGCATTTGTGGCTTAGTGGTTCATGGTGTTCACCTCTAGAGGCAGGGGCCCGGGTTCAAGTCCCACAAGATGAAATTCTGGCCTGCCTCAAGGGAGGTGGAAAATAGATGCCAGGAAGCCAGCTCAACCTCTAGAATTCCTCTTTAAGTTTCTTGAAGGCCAGGTGAGGGTCCAGGAAGATGGCACACCTTCTAGAAGGGGTGACTTGTCCTACAAGGCATCTAGAGGTGTCTTGGTCTTCTGGACACCTTCCCTCCTACTAGAAGCAAGCTGAGGAATCTAGGAAGGGGCAGAAGCTTCTAGAGGAGGGAAGGGATGCCTTCCTAGGTGGGAAAAGGACAGCCTACCAAGGAGCACTCTAGAAGCCATAGAATCTGCTAGGAAGCTTCAAATCTGGCATGCTTTGGTGTTCTGGAAAGCTTAGATCAGTGGCTATAAAATTCCACTGCTTTTGAGCCTTGATTAATTGTTAATTCCCATCCAATTGAGGCCAAAACTATTGCCTCACTCTCTGACCAGATTTTGCCATCCTTGGAACCAGTTGCCTCCACAGTTTCAGTCTCTCCAAAAATAGTTGGTGGTGTGAAACAGCCACTGCTAGGGACCCTCCAGGATGCACACTCACCCTCAGGCCAACAAAGGGTTATGGGCCCACGCCTCTAAGGGGTTCAATACCAGCTTGATTTCACGCTTCCAATAAGCAAGACATGGCAACCAGCAAGCAAGAGAGCAGCCGCGCTGTTCTTATGTTTGATGGGACAGGCTTTTCCTTGTGGAGGTGGCAGTTTGAGGTCTTCCTCCACGACGAGGGACTGCTTGAGCTCGTAAAAGGTGATGAGATTGCTCCGCCGGAGACTGCAACGGCTGAGGTGAAGGAGGCATACAAGAAGCGCAACAAAAAGGCGTTGGCGCTCCTTGTGTCCGCGTTATGCCCACCACAACTTGGGCACATCCAAGGATGCACCATGGCCGCAGACGCATGGTCAAAACCTTGCTCCATCTACCAGTCAAGCAACCTTGCCAATCAGCTCTTCATTTTCAAACGGCTCGTCACCCTCCGAGCCAACGAAGGCGACAACATCATGGAGATCATGCAGCAGATTGAGTCGCTCGCAGCGGAGTGCGTGGCCACGGGTTGGGAGGTCGACTCTCAGTTGCAAGCTATGATCCTCCTTCTGGCCTTGCCAGAAAGTTGGAGTCCCATGATCACAGTCCTTGGTGGCTGGCCTTCCGAGGAGCTGAAGTACCCGAAGGTTGCTGAGTACGTGCGCAATGAGTGGATGCGACGTGGCGGTCAAGAGAGTGCAGTGGCATCAACTTCAGCTTACACAGTTCATCCTCAAAGTGGAGGCCGAGGCGACAAGTGGAAGGGTGCCAAACAAAGCACTAATAAGGGTGACATGAAGGGGGAGTGCTTCAACTGCGGCAAGGAGGGCCACTACGCGCGCAACTGTCCCAAGAAGAAAATAGATCGGTCGCAGCGGGGCGGGAAGAAAGATGAGCACGCCCTTGTGGCGTACAACTCCACCAACTTGAAGGATCCGGGAGTTGCCGTCATCGACTCCGGATCAGGCCGCCACACGCAATGCAATAGGGCGGCATTTGTCACCTACGGCGCCTCGGAGAGACGCATGATGGTGGCCAATGGAAAAATAGAGGTGGCCGCCGGTGAGAGTAACATCCGCATTGAGTCAATTGTGGATGGCAAGCCTGTCACGAGCACAATCTACGATGTGCTGCATATGCCCAACTTTGGGGCAAACTTGCTCTCCGTCAGCCGCCTTACCGACAAGGGACTTGAGGTGCTCTTCACAAAGAAGGAGGCCGTCATCCGCAAAGAGGGCAAAGGTGAGGTGACTGCGTGTGCCAAGAGGGAGGACGACTTGTACCTGCTACGCGCGAAGATCCTCAGCAGCCGGGTGGGGTCCAACGCCGCCAATCTTGCAACGAAGGATGGAGGAGACCTGTACCTATGGCACCGCCGACTCTGCCACATTTCTCCATCGACCGTGAAGGAGATGGCTAAGAGGGAAGTGGTACGGGGTCTCCAAATCAGCGGCCTTCATGGAACCAAGGAGACCATGTGTGAGCCATGCATCATTAGCAAATCAACTCGGTAGCCGTTTGTCGCCAAGGGGATGCGTGCATCGGCAAAACTGGCCGTGGTACACACAGATGTGTGTGGACCGCTTGAGAGCTCCATCGGTGGAGCTCGCTACTCCCTCACATTCATCGATGACCATAGCCGAAAACTCTACCTCTACCCAATGAAGCAGAAGAGTGAGTTCCTTGCATGCATGCAGGAGCTTGTGGCTGATGTGGAGCGGCGAACAGAGTTGAAGGTGAAGGCGTTCCGGAGTGACAACGGCGGCTAATATGCAGGGTGCCTTGGAAGGATGAAGAGCAAGGGGATTGAGTGGCAGAAAACAACTCCACACTCCCCACAACAGAATGGCGTCACAGAGAGAGCAAATCGCACAATCCTTAACATGGTGCGATCCATGTTGAGCGACGCCGGCCTTACACAATGGTATTGGGTGGAGGCAGCATTGACAGCAGTGTACATCATGAATCTCATGCCGACCAAGCCGCTGAAGGACAAGGAGATCGAGGCGTGGAAGATGCCACAAGAGGTGTGGAGCGGGAGGAAGCCGGCGGTGGGTCACCTCCGCATGTTTGGTTGTGTTGCACATGCAATGGTTCAAGCACGTAAAGGACAGAGCAAGCTGGACCCGCGTACCCGCAGGTGTATTTTCCTTGGATATGAGAGCGGAAGCAAGGCGTATCGGCTCTTTGACCCAAGGAGGCAGCAGATTGTGCGGAGTCGCGACGTCACGTTCGACGAGAAAATTCGTTGGACAGACAAGGAGGCAGGTCTCTCCAAGAGGGGGGAGTGGATGCCACTCCTTGAGGGGGAGACGCCGGAGGACGTGAATGAGGGTGACATCCTCGCATCACCACCAATCGGAGAGCATCGCCTGAGGGATGGGCGAGCGGCAGACTTTATTCCGGCCAATTCGGATGAGGAATCCGAAGCACAGGAGATGGACGTGGAGGTGGGGAGTCAACAGATGTCTCCAAGGTCTTCAAGAGAGGGAGAGCAGGCGCTTGGAGACGATGGCGCCAAAAGGGGACATCAACAACAACAACCGCCTCAAGAGCCCCGCACGAGTAACCGTGTGCGAAGAGGGACAAAAAGGTATGATACCAACAAGGGCATTTGGACAGGGTTCGCACAAGCCTTCTTCACGCAAGAGGAGCCTCAATCTGTAAAGGAGGCACTGCAGCGGAAGGATGGGGCTGAGTAGGAGGGAGCAATAAAATCTGAGCTTGCCTCCCACGAGGAGAACGGCACTTGGGAGCTGGTTGACCGGCCGGAGGGCGAGAAAATCATCGGCTCCAAGTGGATCTTCCGGAAGAAGCTCACAAAGGAGGGGAAGGTGGAGCGGTACAAGGCGCGGCTGGTGGCGAAAGGATATGCCCAGAGAAAAGGGGAGCACTACGACGAGACCTTTGCACCAGTTGCCAAGTTTTCCTCCATCCGTACTATCCTCTCGGTGGCAGCGACACGCGACTACGAAATCCACCAAATGGACGTGAAAACCGCGTTCCTCAATGGCGACCTGGACAAGGAAGTNGTTTCATGGGTGAGCTTGGCTTCAAGCGCTGCGAGGCCGATCACAGCGTGTACGTGCGTAATCAGCCAGGACTCCACCAAATTGTCGTCCTCTACGTGGATGACCTCATCCTTGTGTCTTCGGATGAGGGGGAGCTCAAGAGCCTGAAGCAACAACTTGGCGGCCGGTTCAAGATGACAGACATGGGTGAACTTGAGTACTACCTTGGCATCGCCATCAAGAGGGACCGCAAAGCACGCACGCTGGAGATGGGTCAAGAAAAATATGTGCAGGAGGTGCTCTGCCGCTAAAACATGGAGGAGTGCAACCCCATCGGCACACCTATGACAACGACATGTAAGCTGAGCTTGAGCATGGGCCTGAGCACGGAGGACGAGAAGGCGGAGATGGCTGGAGTACCGTACCAGTTGGCAGCATAATGTATGCCATGGTGGCGACGCAGCCTGACCTTGCCTTTGCTGAAGGACAAGTGAGCCACTATGTTGCTGATCCGGGGCCGCTACATTGGCAAGCGGTGAAGAGAATCCTCCGCTACTTGAAGGCAACAACACATTCACGACTTGTGTTTGGAGGGGGAGCGCGGACTGACTCCCTCGAGTTGGTTGGCTACTCTGATACTGACTGGGCAGGTGACGTTGATGATCGCAAGTCAACATCAGGCTATGTTTTTGTGCTTGGTGGTGCAGCGGTGTCTTGGGCAAGCCGAAAGCAGGACAGTGTGGCTCTATCCAGCACTGAGGCGGAGTATACTGCGCTCGCGGAAGCCGCAAAAGAGGCACTATGGCTGCGGCGATTTCTTAAGGAGATTGGGGTGCCGCAAAAGAAGCCAACGGCACTGCCATCAGCCTAACCAAGAACCCTGTGCTACACCGGAGGACCAAGTACATAGAGATCCGGCATCACTTTGCATGAGACCTTGTTGCAAAGGGTGATGTGGTGTTTGTGCACTGCGGCACAAAGCACATGCTTGCTCATGCCATGAAAAAGACGCAACCCAAGGACAGGCATGATGCTACTTGTATGGAGCTTGGGCTTCCCCAAGCCTCTTGAGTTGCAGGCTGAGCATGGACAACTGCCATGGGTGACGCGCAAGGGGGAGATTGGTATCAGAGCATAGTCTTGAGCAACCTAACGGGTGAGACCCAAAAATCCAACGTTATGACTGTTGTACTAGATGGAAAAAAGAATGCCATATGCATCTTTTGTAGTTTTTCTTTACACAAGTACTTTTGATTTACATAGACACATCAGTAGCATGACTGAATGTGTGAAATGGGTCATTCCCATGAAAATTGGGAGATTCAAGTATGATCACTCGAGGAAGGTAATCAAACTTAGATAACTCAAGCAATGTCATCCAACTTCAACTTGCCATTGATTTGTCCCATACTTGTACGGATAAGAAGAAGTTAGACTGTTGTGTACTTGAGTATAGTTTGTGCTTTGCTTGCACAATAAAAAGGCATGTCCAGGGTACGTGTCGATCCTTAAAGGAGCACGTAAACATCCAGGGGTGCTTGTGCTTCTCAAAACACGTGGGAGATGTCCGAAGAACAACATTGGAGAGCATTGGTACAAAAGTAAACTTTCCCAGTGTGTGGAACATTGATCATTTCTCATTTTCCTTTACCTCATAAGGCTACATCTGATGCTTTTAGTCACTCTAGGTTGTCTGCAACCAACGGTGAACACCAGAGTGTCTTATGGGTAGACCATGTCACCATGAGTTTGACAAAAAATCAGCATCCAATGGAAATATCATTGTGTTGTATATCATGATATTGCTATGTAACCACATAACCATGCTTACGTTGCTTTATTATGATCTAGTTCCAGTGTGAACAAGGGCATCATGTACATCCCAATGGAGTTCAAACAGTGATGTATAGATGAGAAACTATTGGACTGGATCGGCAAGGCATCCATTAGCGCACATCTGGGTAAAGTAAGTTTCATCATGATCATAACTCAAGCGCCCATACTGTGCATGACAGAGTGAGGGCCTATGAGTGGTTTCAAATCTGCAACTATATTGGCTCAAACGCCAGCTGTAATAACTCAGATATTGGATAGATGACACTGTTGATACAGGTACCATTGCAAGTAATGTGCAGGTAGTAAGGCCATTCTAGGTTTCACCTTGCCATATAAAGGTGAGCATGGGGATCCTTGGTTCATTTCAAGTACTGACACAGAGCCATGATTGTGAATGTCTTTGGTAGTAGCACACTTTGCAGATCATCTTCTCGAGCCCTAGCGGTTGCATAGGAAATCAAGGATCATGAAGCACCTAACACGCGGAGTGTTGCTTTTCATGATTCATCCAACATCAATCTTGATAACAGAGGTGGCATGTTTCACAATGTGAGTACAGACCCCTCCTGCTGCTTTTCAACCATGTTATCTCCATGCTTGCAAACATGGTTGAGATTTGACCATGTTGACCATCATAGTTCAATGTGGACTGCAGCATGGAAAGAGGAACCCTCACACTGGAGACAATTTGGAAGCTGTCCTCCTTGTCTCGTAAGTCATTGTGTATACGGCCATGAAGAATTCCATGAGACATTCAACAATATCCCTCATCCATGTGTTGTGACATGGGTCAAACAGAAAGAGAACATGGGGATACAACCATGTCTCCTCGTGCTATATAACACCTTCCTCAAACTGAGCATGTTAAGGTGTTATGACTGGTAAATAGGTTCAGTGGTAAAGCAGCTGCTTAGCATTGGCTCCATTGACCTCCCATTTAGCCTTGTGCCAAATCAGTGTTGAAAGATGATGCCTTCTTGGATAGAATTGTGCATCCACCTTAAACACATGATTGACGACCAGCCAAGGAACGTGCCAGGTAGATGATGCCACGGACAAGTGAGATGACGCATCATCAAGTAAGTTATATGGCCAGGCGTATCGCCACTGGTATGGCTGACCTGTAACATGTCCCGGGTACGTTGTGTACTCTGTACATGTAGGCCAGTAGACAGAGAGATGGGTAATGTTCATGACCTGAACAGTGTAAATACATGGTATTCCTTCAATCATGAAGGCTACCAACTACATGTGTCACGTATCACGAGCTTAGAGCCTCATGGGCCTTTGTCGTGAACGACAGGCATTTCGACCCATTGCTTTGCCATTACTGACATGCGTTTGAGCATTGTCATTCATCATGTTGCAGCACATGGCTTGACAAGAGGAGCTCTGTCTTTTTTAAGAGCGACACAGAAAATGCCTAATGAGATCGCTTTGATGTTGTACTTCATGAATCGTGAGCCTGTGCCTGAGCACATATGGTTCACGTAACCAAAGCATGCACGTCAAGGATGCAAGGTGCATGATTCAACACGTAGGATTTATTCATAAGGCACTTCGGGTGGGTGGGTGGAACTGCCAAGATTCACCCTCGTCATGAGTACAACTCTAGGATCTTCAATGAGAGGAACGTGTCTAGGGTGCAAGTTTTTCCCCTGACATTGTACTCAATGACGTCGACACCCTTTGCCCAGAGGAGTAACCGTCTGAAAATGCCGTGGTTTACCTTGTTGTGCACAAGGCATGCTACACCAGATTTACGACCCAAATTGATTGTAATCCGTTGGCCATGACCTGTTTTGAGATAGGATGCTTGGCCCATGGACCTTCTGGCTGACCCAGGCAAGTATATAAATAAAACCCCAACCCCACGTTCCAACTCAGGGATTTGCTTGAAATTCGGGGGGGTTATCAAGTACAGGTTTGAGCGTTTGCCTTGAAGAACTCTCAAACACCGTAGTTTGATTGTTGAACCATCAAGTTCGGGCAGGTGCAGTGCTAAAAAAAGGGAACTTGCAAGGCCAGGCTATTGTGGAGCCTTGCAGGTGCTCGGGCAAGTAAAAACATATAACCCCAAACCCCTAGTGTAACAAAGGGTTTGCTTCTGGTTTGATGGAAAGAACGGTTGACAGTGAGATCGAGCGTTCTTGTCGCTTCTGGCATTGGCAACGCCGATGTCAGAATCAAGCGACGTCGCCCTTGAAGTCGGCAAGGCATCTTTGAGGGCAAAGTCACCTCATTATCTCCTAGCGGGCACTTTTGCCCTGTGCACTTGGAGGCAACTGTACGTTTCAGACCAGATTAGCCATAATGGGAATACTTGGCCAACCAGGATAAAAGCACTTTAATGTACATTACAACAATGGACGACAACAATAGGTCCAATAACATAAAATAAGCATAATACAAATAGTGTAGTAGCA
>SZWC01023736.1:29027-39407 GCA_023375785.1 Penium margaritaceum
ATGTATGTATGTATGTATGTATGTATGTATGTATGTATGTATTTAGGATTTACACGTAACTTCCAAGATGCATTCCCATTAATGGTAGCTCATTTCCAGGAAATAACCTCCACATATGTTCCGACATTGTATCTAGTTTATCAGTGTGTACTTTTGGGATGATTGACCATAAATGTAGAGAGTACATTGTCTGTGGACGTCCATGATGAGATCCGTGCAATACATCTGCTTTCAAGTTTTCACCCAATTACGACATGTTTTGGTTGACATAAATTGTACATTTTTTATGCATATAAATCTCTATGAATCAATCATTAAAGCTCATAGTAAATGAACGTAGGAATTTCCTTCATCATTCATTCCATTTCTTTAGGGTCAACATTGTGTGTCCACAACATTGTCAAACCTGTAACAACGGTGGTTGGGGCTGGTACCCTCCCATTTTTTCTGTGCATAATAGCACATTTTTGTTGGGGCTCCACTACATGAATAAATGGCACATGTTCAGTTTCATCTACAAAACACAAAATCTGTACATACACGTCAGTCCAGTGATGAGCCACAACGCTCACCGTGTACATTGCACATTGCTTGAGCTGCCAGTACATTGCAGCAACGATGACGTTGAATTGATGATGAGTTCAGATACAGGTGTTGGTTTGTTCAAATGGACAAAGAACCAGGTGTCTCGCTTGGTCGCTGATGACCAGTTGTTGGACACAATGAATGTTCACGCAAGTGGGTACCATTCCCCAGTAGCCGACTTGGCAATGCTCCGAACATGGATATGGTTTCACTAAGTGAATCTTGAGTGGACATGAATCTATTAACTAAAATGACACGTGTCTAAAACATTTAACGTGTGCACTGAAGGACATGCGGTTGTTAAAGTTCCGACGTTTGGATATGGCGTGATTCATGTGTGAAACATGGATCTCATCTTTATCGAGAATTTTATGGATACATTCTCATTCCGCCGTGCCCTTTTCCTAGGGACATTTTTGTTTTGGCCCTTAGTCACTATTGTAGTAAAAAGGATGAAAATTTAATACAATCTCTGTTTTTTCCTTGATGAGCACGAGCCCCTCAACTCAGAAGTGGGCTTTTTTGTTCTAACATTGATGGCCCACTGCACGACGACCTGAAGATTTTTACACCGATCGGCCGAGGGAATTTTCACCGCATGTCCCAACCTCAGGTGTTCCGTTCCAGGAGGTTTTGATATCTTGCCCTACTTTCTACGATGGTCAAAAGACGTATCGCAAACCATATCGACGTTTTGATGTTTTTCAGTCGACTTCTGGACAGTACAGGATCTTTACAAAACCTCGCCTCGATATTCTTGAAGCCCCTCAAATTCTCAGTGGAGCATCCCAAATCAGCCACTCACGACACGACCTCGAACATGTCGCTGGGCTCGAGCGCTAAGGACCCATCATATACCTCACTCTCATTCTTGGCATTGTATGTATGTACTCAACGTCCTTGAAACTTATCATCAAAGTACACTTACTGCTTAAAACAATTGTCCAAGTGTCCCAAATCCTTGAATCTTCATTTTCCTATACCTTATCCATGTGGACCACATACGTTCCGCTCGGTGAAATGCTTGGTATCAGTGCACAATAGCACTGGAAAAAGGGGAAGGACGCATTGCTGCAATCCCAAGGCTGAACACCCAAAGCCCACCAGGAACTTCATTTTCCATCTCACAGCTTTCTCTTCAATATCCAGCATGGAAACCCCATGCCAAAGCATGGATGATGTTGTCTCTATGTCAACATAAGATAAGCGATGTCTCACCAAGTCAGTGCACAAAGCTTCATTGAACCTTCAAGCACCAAAGCCACATGTGTAAAGGACCCTCTTTTGGCTCCTTATGATGAAGAATCTTGCTTTGGCATGAAGCTGACACATGAGCATGCTACATGGATACATGCATTGTATGCGTATAGCATGTCTCGCACAGCTTCCTCTAAACCCAAGCGTCATCTTGACGTTTCACTTGCTCTTTATACTTTTCCTATGTGGTTTGTTTGACCACTGAACCTCTGCCCTTTGCAAACCGAGGACGTTTTGTAGCTTAAGGGGGAGAAATGTAACACGGCGACCTAGTCGTGGTACAAAATAGGTCTCTACACCTTGGGTAGAACCGAACATAAATAACCAACTAGGTATTTCATACACTGAAATAGGTAATCTGGGTAAGTCAGGTACTATCCCAAACATAAATATCTGCCAGGTCAGGATTTCCCCTTTTGCTGATTGGTTAGTAGTTACCTCAAGTGGAAGAAGATGGACCATCCAGGTCTATCCAATGACATGAGCAGAGTAGGAAATATCCTGCAATATCCTGCCCTATGACGATACGTTGGTTGGTGGGTCGCGCTCCGTCGCCCACCCCGTGGGAATTTACCCACTGGTTGAGCTGTCGAGGCCAACCATTCCATTCTGAGGGCTTCATTCTACTCATCTACCCACCTACGATGGCAGTTCATTACATGGGCACCTGTTGGACCCCGCAGTAGCGGGGCCCGATAGGTTCCCTTTCTTTAACCAAAAAATGTGCTGACAAAAAATGCACATGTTGCACTTGTGAGTGCCTATCTACGACACTCTTGGATACTCCACCCCAATACACTCTCAATATGGAGGGGAGGGAGGGTATAGATAGCCTCCCCCCCCTCCCCTCCAAGTCGACAGTGTATTGGGGTGGTGTATCGGAGTCTGTATCTGAGGTGTATTGAACACTTAAACTTGCGTATTAAGAGAGAGTACCAAAGTAGTGTACACATGTCTCATATCGATAGACATTTATGATACCCTCCACGCTACACTCCACCAATACACTCAACGTGTTGGAGGGGGAGGAGAGTGTGTGGCGAGATGGGTCATTGGAATACACGAGTTCCAACACTTCGCGTTTCCATGATACACCCCTAGATACACTCCCCAGATACACTCAGGGTACTTTGGGGGAGGGGGGTGTGTCCGCGACTGGCTGTCGGGGTCCTGTTATGGAACGAGTATGGACGGTGGTTATCGAAAATACACAAGTTGTATTTCTGAGTGTCTACCCGCCACACTCTCTGCTACACCACCCCAATACACTCTCGGTATGGAGGGGGGATATGGATAGCCCTCTCCGCCCCCCTCCAAGTCGAAAGTATATTGAGGTGGTGTATCAGAGTGTGTATCTGAGGTGTATCGAATCCATGAACTTGTGTATTGAGAGAGAGTACGAAAGAAGTGTACACATGTATCATATCAATAGACATGTACGATACACTCCACACTACACTCCCCTTATACACTCGACGTGTTTGGGGGGAGGGGTGGGGGGGAGGGCAAGATGGAACATTAGAATACACAAGATTCGACACTCTACATTTCCATGATATACCCCCAGATACACTCCTTCAATAACCTGGGGCGGCGGAGACCACCACGGACTTCGTCAGGATTGAGCAAATGACGTAAACGGCTCCTTCCGAACATCGAGCATTTTCCAAGTATGGTGATTCGAGTCACTTTGTGTTGTCACGATTAGTTTTTAGCATACATGAGAAAAGACCAATGTACCCACCATATCATTTACCGACAGATGTACGCTATATTACATATCTACAGACATATAGTTGATAAAATTTACATGCATGCATAATCTTCACATTTTGTCCATTAATTCAATAGGCTACTACAAAGTGTATACACACTTGAACTTCTTGAACTTCTTGGAACCTTACATATTATATGTATCATGTACACACATTACACAGTGCATTAAAATAGCATGATTAACCATAACTCATTCTCTAACCAGAGGAGGAAGGGAATGAAGCCAACTAATGATGTACCATGCACGGCGTAACTGCCCTGGCTGGCAGCATTATGGAGCAAATGCATTTTTGATATCTTCAGCACAGTCTTTATAGTCCATGTTGCTGTCAACATCGTAGAGCATGTCCCCATCTTTGTCTACGTCTTCCCTTGTGAGCAGTCACACAATTGCTCTTGCATTGGGCATGTGGTGTAGTGAACCTTCGTGACATGGGCACGAGGAGCGATCGGCCATAACTTCAAAATGACATATGTAGTGCACACTCCAGCCAAGAATGAAAAGAAACTTGGCTCTCCTACTGAGCACTTTGAATGTCCCATGGAGGCGTTGGACACAAGTGTTGGAGACCAGCTGTACTGAAAAACATACTATGTTGAAAGAGATCGTACAATGAGTAGTTGCACAGTCCTTTATGCGTTGTTAGATTGTGCCATGGATATAGCTTTCATTTTTCTCAAACTAGATTCCAAGACATACCAAAAAAACATGGACATTGAATGAAATGACTTACAAGAAGAAATGTGCACACATCCACTTTCCAACAAGACAAGTGAAGCGTTTACAACTCTTCTAATCTTCTCCTAACCTCCTTGGGGCTTCTCCATGACTTGAGCCACGTGGTGTTTGACCCACCCCGTCAGTAACTTGTGCTCTGTAACTTTCAGATCTTCGTAGAGTAGCTCACATGTACTCAAACCTGGGAGTTTACAGAGCATAAACTTTTTCACTCGCATAGACGACGGAACAATGCTCATGAAAAGGGCAGTAACATACACACACAGCCTAGCCCAGTTATGTACATGCAACCTGACTGAAACTACAAAAAAATAAACATACATATATGTGCATGTATGAATAACTTACCATTCATATGTATGTGTCCTTATCCACCTCATCAGGCTCGACGTCTCATGCTGCCTCAATGTCAGTTACTTGCTGGACCGCAATAGCCTGTAGGTACACTTCCTTTCCTCATCCTCTTCTCCTTCGTCTTAGTTAGGAAAGATCTACCTTTTGGGATCTTAGACTTCCTCTTCTCCTGAGTCGTAGGTTGTGTCACCCTCTTGATCGTACAAGGAGCCTGCACATGCACCAGCACTATCTACAGTAGGAGTAGAAACAATGCAACACCAGCAGCTGAAACACCTACTGATGCTCAAGATTGGCGGGCTGCTCCTATTGATTGCCCTGCCCAGCCCTAGTTGAAGCTCAGCATGCTTGTCCCTGCAGCTACACCTACACCCATACCAGAACTTCTTGCTACTCCCCACCCAATTCCAAATGCACCTGTCCCTATGTCTGTTGTTTCCCAGCCTGCTCCAACAGCCACAACTCCCTGTACTTTTGCACCACTTTCGCCAGCCCCCTCTGTCTTTGTCCCTTCCGTCCCACCTATCCCTACGTCTGCTGTCGCCCAGCCTAATCCAAGTGTTGCAGCCATACATTCTTGTTCACCACTTGTGCCCGCACATACTCTAGTGCCTCTTATAGAGTCGCTGCTTACCTCAACAGCTACAGCTATTGCACTTTTTTTCGTAGAGACCCTAGGCAATCGTCTATCTGCGGTCTCTACACGTATAGCCTCATCCGTGTGCTCTAGCCAATGCAACAGCGTGCTGGCCATGACAGCATCGGCTGCACCGACTACTAGTGGGTTGAGACACTTTGTATGGCTTTGTATGGCTGTGTATCCCACACTCTGGGGTCTTCCTCCTGCGGTCTTCACGCTTCCACCTTGCGCCCTTGGGTTGGCCAGGGCCACGCTTGGGTCCAGGTCGCTTCCACGCCTTGTCCGCTGGGTGTTTGAGATGGATGAGGTTAAGGCCGGGCATTAGGTTTTTGTACGTACATACATCTATAAGCCATGCGAGTGTGGTCCATGTCTGCCAAGGGCTACGTATTCTCCCCCTATCAATCATGAAAGCACACGCATGCACGCAGGGTTGCCCCCTTCCATCCACCGCAGGTACACGTCCTGTCTTGCACAATCACTTGGCATGGTCGGTTGCTCAGTTGTTTCTATGGCAGAGTGTGCGTCCTCCTCTTACACGTCGTAGTCTGCACTTTTCACAGATGCATTAAGCATCTTGTTCTTTGGCATTGGGAAAAAGTGTCCCTTGACCTGCTTGCTCAGTTTGCGGCGGTCTGCAAACAAATGCTAGATACACGTGTAAAGTGCCACAAAGCAGTAAAGCGGGAAAAGCTTCCAAACCTGTAGGATTCATACATTGAACGACTCTGTAGCATTTGAAGTTGTGTGATTGCCACGTCCAAGAGGGTAGTACAGGCTACCTCATTGCTCCTTCGGTATCCCGTCCTCCCCATTAGCATTCAGAAGCATAACAACAGCGCTCAAGCTCACGTGGAACAGTTTTTTCCTTGCACCGTTTCAACTTATCCTTGACTATTGCGCATGCTAGGTTCCACAACCAGCAGCCCGTCTGCTTGCCATGCTTGTGCTGGACAATGTTACTCGCAGATGAAACTCACAGCAGCTATACAGGGCTCCCGACAACTTCTTGGCCACATCATTTAGGAGTCCCTTGTCCCGGACGCTGATTACGACGGTACCACTCTCTCCGGCTGTTGGAAATGCCAAGGATAGGTGGAACGAGAACCACTTCCAATCATCCTCATTTTTGCCACTCACCATGACCTAAGCCAGGGGCATCGCGTTTTCATTGGCGTAAAAAAATGGCAAATGAGGAAAACTTGCTCATGCCCATTCTTCAGGTGTGTGCCGTCCATGGTCAACAGTCGGCGAGCATATTGGAAGCCACGGATGGTTGCGCGGGGCGCGACAAAGGCACGAAAAAAGCACCCGTTTGTAGTGGCCTTGGAAACGGCGTGGGTGTTGGGATCAACACGCATGAGCAGCAAAGGAAAAGACATCAAAACTTTGAGCAAGCCAGCAGGAAGGAAAAGCAAGGACAATCGAGCAAGAAAGAAATCAAAAAATACTTCCTTGTAGTAGACTCGAAACAAACTCCACGCCCTGCCTTTCGGCCCCATGATGTGCTCCTGAGTCTTGGATCTAGCAGGGTACAGTCTTCTTGTCAACCTCCTTGCCTGTTCTCTTCATCACGAAGGCCTCAAGAGTCTTCACGTTGGCCCTGAGGTTACGCTTCAGTGTTGATGCTTTCTGACGACTAACCCGCCTCACAGTCTTTGCTAGGTTACCATGGCCCGTTCCCGTAACATAATGGTGACTATCCACAAACTCGCCCATCACAAGAGTGCCATGTCGTGCGTCGACATGGGCCTTCAACTGCCATGGACACTTCTTCTACTTCTACTGTCCATGGCTTGCCTCAAACTGGGTCTTCTTGCTCCTTAGCCACCGCGTTGTCATGCGGTTGGCTATGGCGTAGTCTTCGATTGTAGCATTGGCCTCCTCCATTGTCAGGAACTCCATCCCTTAAGGGAACACATATGATGTCTTGCGCCTTTCGGCCCTGTATTGAGAGGTTCTTCACATGAGGAAACTGCACAAGGACAGTCAGGAAACACAACATGAAATGAAAAATGGAACAACGGGGCATGCCTCATCATGTCAAGCAAAAAGCCGTGGATTACCATGCCCATGACCTCCACGATTGAATCGAAGAGAGTTGTTTGCAACTTGTTCAGGGGAGATAACTAAGGCATGTGGTAGCTGTTCGTGCCCCAAGTCCTCGTCATAGACATGGACTTGAGGTGGGGAAGCCCACCAGGAAGAACTGGCTGGCCGTGTGTTTCTCTAGAAGTGCCACTTGAAGGTGTGACACGTAGTGGGTCTTGGGACCTATATCTACGGCTGGTAGCCTGGCTGAGTTGAGCCACCATCTTAGGACGAAATGGATGTAGCGAAATGAAAACAAAAAACAATTAAACGATGTGTCCAGTCTCACAGGGTGCACTCGCGTCCCCCATTATTGAGGTCTCTCTATCGACAACGTGAGTAGCACATGTCAAAAATAGGACGGTAGACCAGTTTGCTCCTTCCTTGCAAGCGAGTTAGTCGACATCACAAAGCTCCAGACACTAACCAAGGCAACAACATAGACACAATGGTATGCGTACCACAGACCAATACATAGCATGGGTACCATACATGGGTACCAACTGTAGCACGTGGCACGAGGCACTTCTCTCGCAGGTCGAACGTGTTGTATGCATGTTGGACATTAACATCCTTGGACTACCCGAATCATCGACCAAATGCAAATCAATGGGTCCACGTCAACCATGTCCTGCAATAATGACACCATTGGTGGCATTTATTGGCTGCCAGTTTCCTGCAAGGCTATTGCCAGACTCGCACGCGATATGTTTTCAACTCGAGAATGAAAGGTCGCATTCTAGAAGTAACGAAATACGGACAAGCAGAACGGCATTTGTGGAGCGAGTACCTTAGACATATGATAATAAACCCTTATAATGAACCGCAAACTAACGGTTCTATTCAACAAGAACATACTTCTCGATACACCATTGGACAACATGTCGTACATCATTTTCCTAAACTATTTTAACAGCATGAATTTGACAAAAAATGGTCCGTGGTGAAGATACTATCTGTGTACCCCTTAAAATCAAAACCCAAAATGAAGATTTAAACACAAATACAATAATGTTACATACGCCTCAAAATTAAATAAACACTATTCCAGACAGTTCTTTTATTAGGTAAAAAAACCCATAATTTTTCGAAAACTCATGGGTTTTTTCTACTTAGTCTCGGAACCACTGGATTTGGCTGATTCATTTATTGATTTACTGCATATGGCTGCATTGACATTCAACTCAAGGATATCTCAGGCTTATGTTCGCCCTTGCTCAGATATATCAGCTATTACGCCCAAAAGGTCTACTCTGCGTCGATGTCTTTTTTGGGTTACATAGTAACCTTATTGCAATCGCTTCGTTTTTTTTTTTTCGGCGATTTTCTTGCGGACGTCTCGCGGCAGTCGGCCGCACTGCTGCGAGGTTGCCGGAACACTTGGGACGGACGGTATACGCTTGTGTGGTGTTCCCAGGTGAACAACAGTAAGTGATTATGTATAGCATGAAATGAAGGTGTATAGAGATGGGGAAAGAAGCGGGAATGAAGAGTATGAATGCTTCATGTAATCTAGTTAATGTAAACGTTGTATATTTGCGGTTGTGAATACATTGGTATTTGCTCATGTATTTAGTCTTCATAATAGTTGTCGAGTGTATAGGAATTATTTGGCTATCCATACATTCATTTTTACCCATGTACGGTATATTTATGGTCAATTTTTGGGATACATAGTAAGCTTATTGTAATCACTTTGTTTGTTTTGTTTTCTTCCTGATTTGTTTCAGTACATAGGAATTATTTGGCTATCCTTACATTCCTTCTTATTCATGTTGGTATGTTTAAGGATACGATTTGCTACTGCTTAAAGAAACTATCAGCAGCATTTCCCTTACGATCGTACCTTACTAACTACGTACATCTCTATGTACCTATGTTCATACGTACCTATGTACATGTATGCGAAGGCATCCTTTCATGGGTTGTTTCTTAAAGAAATTCGGTAGCATTTCCCCATAGGAATTAGTACTTAATCTATCTAGGTACCTACCTAGATACCTACGTTCAGATAAATCTATGTGCCTTTCTTCATACATATGTAGAAATTACCTACATGCATCCAATGCAACGAGAGATGGGTCGTTTGCAAACAAATTGGGCAGCATTTCCCCCATATTATTAGTACTTTATCTACCTACGTACCTATCGACATACCTACCTACAGACATACCTATGTACCTGCCTACCTACCTACCTACGAACCTACGTACATGCATCCCAATGTAACCTCAGATGGGTTGTTCCGGGAAAAATTCGGCAGCATTTCCCCTATAGTATTAGTACTTTATCTACCTACGTACCTATCGACATACCTACCTACAGACATACCTATGTACCTGCGTACATACCTACCTACGAACTTACGTACCTGCATTCCAATGAAATCTGAAATGTGTTGTTCAGATGGGTTGTTGGGAAATGATGTTCCCTTGTATGTTTGTGACAGAAAGAAAGCGATGGAAGAATGCAACTTACCTTCTTACCTTGCTTACCTGTGAAGTCTGTTACTTTGGTTTTTCATCGCCATTGATTGCGGATATTGCGCCACTCTCGCTTTGCACGGTAGAATGTATGGATGTGTTGTCGACATTGTCGAGGAATTGTGCAGCTGTCGTTCCATAGCGAACAGTTGTGCTTTTGGGTGAGGTGCGAGAACGAACATCGTGCAAGAGGCAGGTGGTTGTCGTCACATCTGTCCATCGATTGCGGTTGTTGCGCCACTCTCGCTTTTTACGATAGAATGTACGTCCGGCTTGCCGGTACTGTCGATGAATTGTGCCAGCTGTCGTTCCATACGGAATTGGTGTACTTCAGTGCCATGTGCGAATGCTTGTGAAAACGACACCTATGCACATTTCACTAAGCTGACACCACGACGACGTGTTGGACCACGACGAACGGGCGACAGCATGCCTAAAAGTAGGTAAAAATGCAC
>SZWC01023737.1:5677-35617 GCA_023375785.1 Penium margaritaceum
GTGGAGGAAGCCGAAAGCTTCACCGAGGGCGATGGGACTCAGACGTTCAAGTACCCGGAGTGCATGCTGCTGGAGTACTTGCGTGATGGTCTTGCCAGTGAGAAGCTGAAGGACAAGACCACCACGACAGCCACTAGCCAAGCTTGGACAAGCTGGAGGGCGTTGCGCGACTGCATGAGCGAAGTGTATTCCGCTAACCCGAAGCACTACTATGATGCACGGCCAAACGCGCGTGCACAGCAAGGCCGTGACATGCGCGTCGACGCTGCAGGGGCTGGTGGGTCAGCTGGACAGCGAGGCGGGGCCAAGGACAAGCAGCCTACAAACCCTCCAGCCAAGAAGGGTGGTGGACACAAGGGCCCCAACAACAAGCGCAACCGCGAGAATGACAAGCTGCAGGCGGCGCGTGAGCGTTGCAACGCAGCCTTCCGCGAAGGGCTCTGCCACAACTGCATGTAGCCGGGCCACTTTAGGGCCCAGTGCCCTGAGGCTACTGGTGGTGGACAAGAAGCCGCGGCGTTAGCTGCAGCAGCAGCACCTTGTGGGGATGGTGCGGTAGGAGGCCGCGGACAGGGCCGTGGACAGCATCGCGGTCGCGGTAATGGGCCTGGCCGTGGTAACGGACAGGGCCGTGGGGCGGGTTCTCCCCACCCCTGAGTGACGTTAGTGGGGACCACTCAGGGATAAAACTCGATCACGAGTATGGGTTCATGTTTTCAGATGAGGATGTTAAACAATTTGAGTTTTTGACGAGTTCAAGTTTCTCTGTTGTCTTCTCTCCCCTTGTTGAACCGCATTCTACACTTGCCGACCGACATTGCCCACTAAACCTTGCATCTCCGGACGAGATGCATGATCGTACATGCTTGATGGTGGTGACACCGACCGCTGAACAAGATTTGTGTGATACAGTGATTGAAGCAAATGCCCTCAAAGCAATGAGTTCAATCACGTTCACAGTACCTTTAGTTGTCGATTTTGACCTAGTCAAACTTAAAGACTGGAAGGTGCTAGCCGAATTCACACGTGCCCACAAGATGTGGACTCGAGTGGGTGAATCATGGGAGTTGCGACGCCTGTCGTACAGATTCCGTGTTTATCACAAACTCGGCTTACCGTCGTCGAGTCTGTTCACTCGGATGAGTGGAGGCAACATGACGATGCAGTTCAAAGGACACCTAGCTGGTGCTCCCGTGAACGTACTTGCTGACACTGGAGGAGACGACGCTTTTGTTAGCATTGGCTTTACCTGACAGGTTGGCCTGAAGTACGAGCCATCGAATGGCGTAGTTGTTGTCGGTGACAACCGTACGATACCCGTGATTGGTACTTGTGAAGCGAAAATTTGTATTCAAGGGTACACACAGAGTGTCACGTTAAAGGTACTCAACCTTCTTCACCGGTTTGACGTGGTGCAAGGCGATCCCTGGCTCCGTAAAAACAAGGCTCTAATGTGCTTTGAATCAAAGCGTTTCATCCTCTGAAAAGGACAACGCCGCTTTACGTTGATTCTGAGTACGGAATCGTCACTGACCCGACTCAAAGTCCATGCCAGCTTGTCTGTAATGCAGGTCAAGAGACGTATTCGACAAGGTTGTCGATACTTCTTGGCTCAGCTGCAGAAAGTGGAGGACGACGTGAAGCAAGACACGCCATAAGAGATGAAATCTCTATTGGCGGAGTTCTTAGATGTATTCTAAGACCCACCAGCTAGGCTTCCACCAGAAAGACACATGGGCCACACGATTCCGCTGCAACCAGAGGCGACTCCTCCGTTCAGACCCATGTATCGCCATAGTCCAGCAGAAAGGCAAGAGGCCGAACGCCAAATCAAAGAGTACCTTGCAAAAGGGTGGATCAAGCCCATTAGCTCGCCGTACGGTGCTCGGATCCGTCTTGAAAACAAAAAGGACAGTGGTTTACGCATGTGCATGGATTACCGGGCGTTGAACAAGCTGACGGTGAAAAATCGATTCCCCTTACTCCGGATTCAGGACCTTTTTAACCAACTCCAAGGCGCACAAGTATTCTCGTCCTTGGATTTGTCTCAAGGGTGCCATCAAATCCGCATCACGGAAGATGATGTGGCCAAAACCGCGTTTCGAACGCACATGGGACACTATCAGTTCCGAGTGTTATTCTTCGGGCTTACAAATGCCCCAGCAACCTTCCAAGGAGAAATGAATCGAACGTTCGCCAAGAAACTTGGACAGTTTGTCTTGGTTTACCTGGATGACATCTCGGTTTTCTCCAAATCAATGGAAGAGCACATAGAACATCTGCGCGAAGTTCTCGCAATCCTTCGGGAACAGAAGAAAGTGAGCAAGTGCATGTTTGCACAAGATTAGCTCAAATACCTTGGACACATCGTTGCCAAGGACGGCATCCATGTCGATCCACAAAATTTCCAAGCCGTTGTAGACTGGCCACGCCCCAAAAGTGTTGGGCAGATTCGGTCTTTCCTCGGCCTTGCAAACTACTTTCGACAGTTTATGCAAGGGTATTTGACCCTGGTAGCACCGCTAACTAGGTTCACGCGAAAAGACGTGCGTTGGGAATGGACACCTGATTGCGAGAACGCTTTTCTCAAAGTCAAAGAGCTTCTATCCACGGCGTCCGTCCTATCTCTTCCGGATCCATCACAACTGTGGGAGGTTCGATGTGATGCGTCGGTAGTAGGACTCAGAGCCGTCCTCATGCAAAACGGTCACCCACTTGCGTATGAGAGCTCGAAGCTCATCCCCGCGGAAACGCGATACATGACTGGGGATCAAGAGCTCCTTGCGGTAGTACACACTTTCAAGATGTGGCGTTGCTACCTCGAGGGTGCTAATGGGGGTGTGACGGTCGTGACCGACCATAATCCATTGGTGTTTTTCCAAACGCAACCGAACCTGTCAAGACGACAGGCTCGTTAGAGCGAATACCTGAGCCGATTCGCATTCACATGGGAATATCGGCCAGGACGCATAAATGTGGCCGATCCACTAAGCCGACAGCATGTGGAAGTTAAAGCAACCACCAAGGTCAGTGGGTGCTTTATGGCCATTGCAATAGCAACAGTACAATCACCAGATCCCCCGACACCTCTGCGGCAACTACCACGAGAGATTATCCATTACAATGGTTTTGTGAACAGGATCCGGATGGGATACTGTGTGGATTCTTGGTTTCAAGACTCTCGAAATCTGGACAAGTATGGCTTGGTGGAGGCCGCACGAATCTTCTGGTGCGGAGAACAAGTTGTTGTGCCAAACTCGGGAGACCTTCGAGCAAAGGTTATCTCCCAGTTCCACGACCCGCCGGTCGCAGGTCATGTGGGACCCCGGAAGACTGGACAGGCACTCTCGGACCACTATTGGTGGCCAGGATGGAGTGTCCATGTCCGTAAGTATTGCATGACATGCGACCCATGTCTTCGGAACAAGGCTAGTAACAAGAAGCCTGCTGGACTCCTCCAACAGCTTCCCATTCCTGGGACTCCATGGGAGTGCGTCAGCATGGACTTCATTACTGGTCTTCCGGACACGGCCCGTGGCCACAATGCAACACTAGTGGTTGTGGATCTTTTGACGAAGATGACACACTTCATTCCTACAACCACTGACGTGAACGCAGAGGAGACCACTCGTCTCTTCTTTGAGGGTGTCGTAAAGTACCACGGCTTGCCGTTGCACATTATCTCCGATCGAGATCAAAAATTTGCTAGTATGTTCTGGCAAAAGATGCACGAGTGCTTCGGCAGTGAGTCACAAATGTCGACAGCATTTCACCCTCAAACGGACGGACAAACAAAGCGCATAAATTGCATTCTGGAGCAGATGCTCTGCATGTACGTGGACCCTGCCATGCATGATTGGGAAGAATTCCTAGCACGGGCAGAGTTTGCGGTGAAGAACTCGGTGAACAAATCCACACAGTTCACACCGTTCGTGTTTAATAGTGGTCGGCATCCAGTAGTACCCTCTTCATTGGTGAAGAGTGGGAGTACAGGAGGGCAGGTTCCTTCCGCTCAAGCCTTTGCCGAGCGCATCGACTCCTTGTTACAGGAGGCGAAGGGTCACCTTCAAGCAGCTCAGCAGCGACAAAAGGCATATGCCGACAAAGGTCGCCGGGAGGTCTCATTTGACATCGGTGACAAAGTGCTGCTTAACACTAAAAACCTTCGGCTGAAGTTGCCAGGGACAAGAAAACTTCNACAGTTCACACCGTTCGTGTTGAACAGTGGTCGGCATCCAGTGGTACCCTCTTCATTGGTGAAGAGTGGGAGTACAGGAGGGCAGGTTCCTTCCGCTCAAGCCTTTGCCGAGCGCATCGACTCCTTGTTACAGGAGGCGAAGGGTCACCTTCAAGCAGCTCAGCAGCGACAAAAGGCATATGCCGACAAAGGTCGCCGGGAGGTCTCATTTGACATCGGTGACAAAGTGCTGCTTAACACTAAAAACCTTCGGCTGAAGTTGCCAGGGACAAGAAAACTTCTACCGAAGTGGATTGGGCCGTTTCCCATTGTGGCACGCATCAGGCCAGTGGCATACCGATTGCTGCTTCCGCCGAGTATGAAGATACATGACGTGTTTCATGTGAGCCTGCTGGCTCCATGCATGGCAGAAGAAACTGTTCAGCCACCGCCAATAATCCTAGCTGCCGACGGCCAATATGAGGTCCTTTGCCTACCCCAACAACGAGAGCGTACTCTTCGGTCGCGCGTTGTCAGGGAGTACCTCGTTCATTGGGCCGGTTGTGCACCTGAACATAACTAATGGGAGCCCGAATCTCGGTTGCCCATAGGGGTGGTCAACGAGTACTGGAGCG
The DNA here is from genome assembly GCA_023375785.1 of Penium margaritaceum. Lineage (NCBI taxonomy): Eukaryota > Viridiplantae > Streptophyta > Zygnematophyceae > Desmidiales > Peniaceae > Penium > Penium margaritaceum. The sequence continues at coordinate 10,490 of SZWC01023737.1, forward strand.
AGCTTGCAGCTCACACACATCGACGCCTGGCAGGAGGTACCACCTGAACGTGGAAAAGTGAACAACATTCCCACAGGGCAGCATTCATGGATAGCGACCATAGGAGGTTGGGGGCGCCCAACATGGTTGTCGCGCGGACGCTCCAGCCTAAAGAGGGGAGGCCGCTAGCCATGCTGACCTACAAGCTGTAGTTTAGGTCTAAGTACCATGCACGTGTTCATGTTTAGCTAGTGATTGAAATCATTAATTCTCTTTCACAATGTTCATAACTCACTGACTGACAATCCTACTTGTTGCTCATGAACCGGGACGGAGGAATGTAGCGGGAGGGCCGGTTCGGCCCTCCCTCCTCGCTGAAGCAAGGGGTGGTTGCGCACCACCCCTCGCGTCAGTGAGGACTGGCCGGCGGCCAGCACTTCGCTGGCCGCCGGCCAGCTCGCTGCCGGCCGGCGGCCGGCCAAGCGACCGGCCGGCCACCGGCGGGCTAGCCGCTTGCCGCCGATCGCGGCCTCAGCCCGATCGGCGTCTGAGGGGCCACAAGGGCCTCGAGGGCGAGGCCTCGTGGCCTCGTGCCCTCGCCCCCCCTCTCCCTCCTTGCAAATGAGCAAGCAAGGACGAGGGATAGGGGGAGCGAGGGTGAGGTTGAGAGAGCTGGCGCGAAATCCCTAGCGTGCCTCGCACGCGACAATTTCGTGCCAGAACGGAAAAACGTAAATCAAAGTTCGTTTACGACGAACTTCGACATAAAACAAACGAAACAACTCGTGTGAACACACAAGTTCGAGGTAAAAACCCCCGGTCTGGGTCCCAAAACCAGGGGTTTGGGTGAAAACGGAAATGGGCCTCCGGAGACTCGAAATACTCGAGTCTCCCTACTATGGGTCGTTGATGACGATTGCCCCTTAGTCCTGCGAAGGGGGTAAACCCCTGACGCACACTGAGAACGCCATTCTGCGAACTTGGACGACGACTTTAGAGCAAGAGCTGGAGACTCAGCCCGTTACAATAGATAACTAAACATGATTCATCTTATGAATCGATTTTTTATGCTCTTCTTTTGTTACAATACATAGCTTGTGTACACTAGTTAATGTTTGTATAGTTGAATGACTACTAGTTAGAACATCTTCTTCTTTGAAAAAGGCAAACTGAAGCAAATAATTTTGGCACGATTGCCAGAATTTCTGTTGGTTTTATTCATTGTTGTAAAATTGTTGCCAAGTTTCTTCGTAATGATTTATACCCAGAGAGCACTACGTGAGCCATGGACCAGGCACTATAGCCGATCGTAGAGCATCTAGGAGCCTTCAAACTAGAGAAAGACGAGCTCAATTGGTACATGGCTGAGCTTCAAGATAGGGTAGAGGCTGGACATGTACGGACGGCCCAGTTAAGGATTCCAAAAAGACCAAGATCAAAGGCTCTTGAACCATTCAAAGCTTATGTCAAGGGAGCAAGCGTATACGCCTGGTTCATCACTATGAAAAACTACGTTGGAGCTCCAAGACATCCTCAAGAGGACAATGATGTACTTGTGTCATTCATGATGAAAAAGCTACACGGAATAACATTGGTGTAAGTGGAAAATTGCCCATGGTGCTGTCTGTTGTCGTATTAGAAGCACAATTACTAAGAGTCAAAGCTATAGTTGGTTACGATATCATGAATCCTGCAGGTTTATTCAACGAAGCCACTCATTTGGCAATAATGACATAGTTGGGCACACACATTGTTCCCCACGTCGTCCACGGTTAACATTTTGATGAACGACCATGTGAACTCCTTCTACAGGGTCGGCCACCTCAGGGTAGGGTTGCCAGTGCTATAGGTTGGAATCGATACGGTTGAGATTCCGTCACGGTTGCAATGATGGAGACCATCGCCACTCTACTGCCTTGTGGATTGGACCGAATCACAAAGGCCTACCAATCCAACGATGCCAGTCTTAAGAGGGTTACAACGTAGTCATGCCGCACCTCGCACTTTGAAGCATCCATGCTAGTGGCAGTGAAGTACATCTTAAGTCCGAGGATCCAAGCATGTAGAACTGGCCCATCCTTCTTTGATGGGTCGAACGACTTTGGCTTGGGTGGGCTCGGGATGCCCACGGCACCTTCAAACACGGTGGTAGATTCTACAATTGTTGTTATTTGATGCTTTACCAGATCGATGTTGATGTACTTGGTTTGCTTCTCCAACAGATTCATCTTGGCTTGCATATTGGTGAGAAACTTGTACAACACTGCGGCTGCTACTATGTCACCTTGCGCTTCAAGAACCTAGGCCATCAAGAACGTGACGGGTGAACTCATCCTTACATCCGGTGTAACGTCTTCCTCAACAGGTCCGTTTGTTACTAGCTGTGACTTGACTACGTCGTTGGCTTTAGGCATTGATTTTCTAAGGAGATGAGATGTGCACTGGCATACACTTACCACGAGAGGTTTCCACGTACAGAATCATTCCTCTGTGCCAAGGGTGGCTGTGATAGCAAGTGGAAGATTGCGGTGCAAGCACCAACTTGCAACAATGCGACAAGCATTGGTCATGGCTGTAACGAATTGGACGGAATCTTTGGCCAACTAGGCCAAAACTGCGGTGCTTGAGGGTCTTCGAATCTCAAGCCATCCCGACCAACCGTCCAGAGGTCAGGGACCCCCGCTCAATCCACGTAGCGATGGCCGAGTGCTACACTCCCCCACACTATGAGTGAGCCACCCTCAGCATCCGCACGCCAGACTCGAACCCAGATGCTCTAATACCAATGTAGCAGATTGGACGAAATTCTTGGCTAACTAGGCCAAAACTGCTGTGCTTGAGGGTCTCCGGCCCTCAAGCCGTCCCGTCCAACTGCCAACAGGTTAGGGACCCCGGCTTGATCCACATAGGGACGGCTGCGTGCTACAATGGCATAAGATTAGCAGAAAGTGCAAGCAAACTGCCCACATGTAGACACAATGCTCAAGGCCAAAAACTGTTGGGGAATGATGCTACATTCCCCATAGTAGAATGACATCACTGAGAGGGCAAACAATGTCTTCCTTAGCATGGTCTGGTCCATGCTGAGCGATGTTGGCATATCACAAAGATCTTTGGATGAGGTGGCACATATAGTGGCATGCATCATGGATTCGACGCCGACAAAACCCTTGGAAGATGCATAGTTCAAGGTGTAGAATGCGACATAAGAAGTGTGGAGCAGGAGGAAAGCAATCATGAATCACCTCCGGATGTTTGGCTATATGCACATGGTGTTGTATAGGCACAGGACGCCCGGGACAAGCTGGAGGCAACGTGCTAGTGCATCTTCGCTGAGTATGATAATGTTAGCAAGGCGTACAGGCTTTGGGATCCACCAACACAAAAGATAATGAAAATTCATGACATCATGGATAGCTATTGGAATGAATAAAACATGGGTCTCCCCAAGTGAGGGGAGTGACTACCTCTCCTCCAAGGGGAGACTTCGAAGATACAAACAAAGGTGATATCCAAGCGGCTCCGGTCAGTGGGAACCATTTGGGAATGGAGGAGCGGCTGATTTGGGATCATCCGAATTGGATAATGAGTCTGAAGCGCGGGTAGAAGTGGAGCCAAATGCGTAGGCGAGGAGTGAGCTAGTATTTCCTTGGTCCTCAAATGAGGGCGACACTGCGGTGGTGCGAGCTGTTCCACAAGGGGACATGAGCAGCAGCCCTAGAGAAGTGGAAAAATAAGAAGGACGATAAAACAATACAATGCCACGGACGGTATCCGGACCGGGTTCGCTCGAGCACTTTGTGCAAAAGAGGAACCACAAACCGTAAACAATGCATTTTAGAAGAAACATGGGACTTAGTGGGAGAAGAAATGAAATCCAAGCTCGCTCCCATAAGGAGAATGACGATTGGGAGCGGATTGACCGGGTGTTCAAGAAGAAGCTCACCAAGGAGGGGAAGGTGGAGCGGTACAAGGCGCTACTAGTGGCAAAGGGTTATGTTTAGCAACAAGGCAAGCACTAAGACAACATCTTCATCTAGTGGCCAAGTTTGCAACCATCTAGTGGATCCTCTTATCGGCAATGGCGCACGACTACAAGGTCCACCAAATGAACATAGAAATAGCATTCCTCAATGAGGTCCTCATGGAGATGTCGGAGGGGGTTGACACTCTTCCGGAAAAGATATGCCTGTAGTGCTTTGTGCCGTATCTGTACAGTTTACTGTGACCACTCGGCCGTGTCCATACTCGTGCAGATCCCTGAGGCAGGCGGCCCTGGTGACACCGGCGCGCCGACAGGCGGCGGACTACCCGCTTGGAGCTGACCGATCACTGTTCCAGAGCCCCAGATGTCACCGGGACTCTTTGCTGTGTCTTATACGTCTTGCAGGCGTCTTTCGGCGGACTGGCCATGAGGCCTATTTGCATGTTTTTGCATTGTATGCTCACTGTCAGTCGATGGATGCATGCATGTGACCAGTCGTAGCGTTCGTCTTTTGATTCTGCACGTCTAGGTTCAGACGGCGTAGCATTCTGACATGTGTGCGCAGAGTTACGGCCAAAACAGTGGTTTTGGGCCGGTTNCACCGGGACTCTTTGCTGTGTCTTATACGTCTTGCAGGCGTCTTTCGGCGGACTGGCCATGAGGCCTATTTGCATGTTTTTGCATTGTATGCTCACTGTCAGTCGATGGATGCATGCATGTGACCAGTCGTAGCGTTCGTCTTTTGATTCTGCACGTCTAGGTTCAGACGACGTAGCATTCTGACAAGTGTGCGTAGAGTTACGGCCAAAACAGTGGTTGTGGGCCGGTTTTGGGACAGCTCTTGGACTGCCGCGTGCGACACCCGCCGTGCGCCGCGGCAGGTATTTATGCCTTGGACCTGTCATTTGTCATCTCTCTCTGCATATTCTATATTGAAGCATTCTGACACTGTGTCTTGTGTCCCCTAGCCAAACCCTTGCCGTTGTGTGTACGACCTGTGACCGTCGTTACCGTTTGATCAGGCACTGATGCCTGGTCAGCGGCTGTGTTGCTAGGAAGCTTCTACGCACTTTCTCATGGTATCAGAGCAGTGAGACAGTTCTCACTGAGCTGCGCAGCAGAGACGCAGCAGAGCAACAACAGTGAGAGTCACCGTTGCAGCAGAGTTTCTGGGGTCTGTTGGAGACGGCCGGTCGCCGTCAACGGACTTCACTCACTACGTGAGATCGCAGCTGCAGAGGCAGCAGCAGCGGCGTGTACCGCCACGCAGAGGTGTGTGGCGGCTGCAGTGCGTGCAGCCGCCCTCCCACAGTCACAGCAGCAGAGCAGTAGCAGCAGAGGCGGCGGCAGCAGCAGCGGCTGCAGCAGCAGCGTGGCAGCAGCGGCGGCAGCAGCAGCGCAGCAGCAACATCGACAGCAGCAGCACAGCAGCGGTAGCGGTGGCAGCGGCACAGCAGCAGTGGCGGCAGTCACGGCGGCAGCAGCAGCGCAGTAGCGGCAGCAGCAGTAGCGCGCGGCGGCGGCAGCCAGCAACAGCTGCAGCGCGCAGCAGCAGCCGCAGCGCGCAGCAGCAGCCGTAGCGCGCAGCAACAGCAGCACTCGCAGCGCACAGCAACAGCAGCAGCCGCGCAGCCGCTGCTGCCACCGCTGCACACGCAGCGATGCAGCTGCTGCTGCAGCTGACAGCACAGCTGCAGCAGCAGCTGGGCAGAAGCTGCTGCGCAGCTTCCGCGGAGCTGCCGCGCGCCGCCGCGAAGCCGCTCCACACGCGCACAGAACCGTGACAAGAAAAAGAAAAAAAAAGGAGGGGACGAGCTGATGTCAGCATTGTTGACTGCTGACGTCATCAGGTCGTGCTGACGTCAGCAACCACTTGCTGACGTCAGCATTACACTTAGCCAATTTTTCACCCGGAAAGTCAAAAGTTGCCAGCATTTCAACTCCTCGAGAAACGCAGACGGTTTTGAAATCCGACAAACTTGACCTGTCGTCCCATAGTGAGCGGCGACATGAGTTCGCCCGACGACAAGGACAAGGGACCAGGTGATCCCTCCTCCTCTTCTTCAGGGGTTTTGAGCCCTCGCTCGCAGGCCATTGCGGACCTGCGCACCCAGCAGGAGGAGATGCGTCGTCTGCAGCGAGAGCAGACTGACGCGATCCGCACGCTGACTGAGCTTCTGCGTGTTCAGTCCACGGCTCCTTCGCGGATTTCTGAGGGAGCTGCCGGCGTTGCGGCCTCCACCCAACACTCGGCCCAGGTGCCCGTGACAGGTGCTCCGCCTGCTTCACCTCCTGGTGTGGTTTCTCCACCACCTGCGGACCTCCTTGATGACGAGCCCTTCATGCCAGGCTTCGAGGATGACTCCCAGGAGCGGGAGATTTGTCTTCTACAGGAGCGCCTCCGTCAGCTGCAGACGGGTATCCGACCTCCACCCGTGTCCCCGATACGATCGTCACCTGAATTCCCCGGTGATCACCCCCTTCCAGGAGTCTTCCTGGTCTCTCGCCCTCCTCAGCCTGCGGTTGCTCTCCCCACGGAGCGGCAACCAAAGGACTTTGAGGCACCACTCCACGGTACATCAGCGAGGATGGATTTGACTGCAGGGAGATCCTGTTTCAGGTGTGGGCCACTTCCGAGGGATTGTGGCCTTACTACCACAGCCCATACCAGTCTATAGATCCAGCACAAGTGCTGACAGCAGCCCGTGCCATGCGAGGACTTCTCTATGCCATGCCACGCGAGACTGTCATCGACTTCCGCCCCTTCCTTGGCGAGGCTGGCACAGGCACCGGAGCTGATCCTCGTGGAGGCTGGGATCTGGCGTTGTCCCTACTGGCCGCAGAGACGCACGCCACGCGTGCGTCACACATTCGTGCTTTCCACTCGCTCCGTCAGGGACCAGCGGAGCCTGTGGCGGATTCCTGGCGACGCGCCATGCGTATTTACACGCGTCTGGGGACCTCAGGGGGCACACAGCTGTGGGCACTTCGGACGATCATGCTTGGAGTTCGCCTTGAGTACACCGACATCTTCACACGGTACAGCGACGCTGCTCTCGAGCCTTTCTCAGCCACTCTGCAGCTGCTCCCTTGGGCGCATCAGCTGTTCCTCCAGGTGACATCGGCCCACGAGGCAGCAGTAGCGCATCAGGAGACTTCCCTCGCTGCAGCAGTCCTCGCATCACCTCCATCTTCCCTCCTGCAGTCACCCTCATCCACCTCCATCACGACCTCATCTTCCTCCTCCTCTTCGACCCCGTCTACACCCACGCACATGCAGGGCGTTGCAACAGCTGCCCAGGGGAAGAAGAAGAGGAGGAAGCGCGGATCGGGTCAGCAGCAGCCGTCATCCGGTGGTAGCAGTGGCCGTTCCGTGCACTGCTACAACTGTGGAGGTGCCCATCGCTACACCGACTGCCAGCAGCCGCTTGACTGGGAGCGCATCACTCGTGGACTTCAGGCTGCCCATGCTGCTCGCACCGCGTCCGGCACGTCGCCCGCATACTCCTCTAGACGCGCGGCGACCACGACTGCAGCTGTTCCTGCGTCCTCACCAGCGAGCAGCAGTGATCCCGACCCACGTGATCGCACCATCGCCGAGCTTTGTCATCTTCTGGCGCTTCGCTTTCAGGGAGATGCGAGTGTGTTGTCATCGTCGAGTGGGTCACAGACTGCTTGTTTGTCCGTCCTCGTGACTCGTGATGACACGTGTGGGGGAGCACAATCCGCATGTGATGATGTTGGGCCTGACTGCACTGACTGGATTCATGAGTCTCACCTTCGTGATATACGTCGTTCACTGACAGCTCAGCGTCCCTCTGATGCCGAGTGTTCCATTGCTCGTTGTACAGTGACGTCCACCAGTCGTGACTCCGGTGGCACTTGGATCATCGATTCCGGTGCCACCAACCACATGACGTGTCGTTGTAGTGACTTTGTGGTACTTGGTCCTGTCACGACTGTCCGTTCTGTCCGTACAGGCTCTGGTCAGTCCTTACCGGTCCACGACGTTGGGGTTGTATGCTTTGATGGTCTGTCTGGCCCCTTGAATCTCTCTGACGTGCTATTTGTGCCTGATCTTGAGCTCAGTTTGCTGTCTGTGCGTGCCTGCACTCTGATGGGTCTCTCCGTTGAGCACACCGCTAATTCAGCGACTGTGACTGCTCTTGACACCCGTAGCATTGTCCTGCGTGCTTCAGTCGTAGATGATTCGCACCGCATTGCTGGGCCCTCTTCCCCTTGCTCTCCCTCCTCATCTGGTCGCATTTTTGTCACAGGTGTTCTATCCCCGGAACACCAGCGGTTGCTTCACTGACGTCTATGTCACGTGGGCTCTGACACTGTGTCGAAGCTCATCCGGACACAGCCTACTCTTGGCCTTGACGTGGCTTCTTTCGAGAAGCCACCCAATACCGACTGTCTTTCTTGCGCTCAGGGAAAGATGCACCAGTGCACTTACCCTGACTCGCGTTCCCGAGCGCTGAGGCCTCTCGAGTTGGTTCACTCGGACCTGCTCGGTCCTCTCCCGGTCGAGTCCCTGTCTGACAGGGGCCGGTATGTTTTGATGCTGACTGATAGCTTCACCCGGATGCGGTGGGTCTACAGTCTGCGTCAAAAGAGCAACGCCGCTCTTGCGGTTCGGCTCTGGCTCGTGATGGCTGAGCGCCAGTCTTGCCACACGCTACATACCTTTCGCTCGGATCACGGCGGCGAGTTCCTCGGTGAGATGGACTCCTTCTTTGCTGAGCACAGCATTTTTCACCAGGTCTCCGCCCCTGCTACGCCACAGCAGAACGGTGTATCTGAGCGCTCGAACCGCACCATGGAGGATGCGATCCGCGCGATGCGGTCTGAGTGCGGTCTCCCGGAGTCCTTCCCCTTTGAGGGCTTTGCCTACATGACTTGGGTCTGGAACCGCCTTCCGCATGGTCCGCTTCCGGATCATGTTACACTGTACGAGCTCTGGTTTGGCCACCGTGCTGATCTTCCTCTCGCTCGTGTCTGGGGTTCCCTGGCCTCCCTGTGGTACATTGAGGACCAGCAGGGGTCCAAGGTCTCCCCTCGAGGTTGCTTGTGTGCCTTCATCGGCATCTCCCCGAGGTCGAAGGCCTGGTGCTTTTGGGACCCCATCCGCCGTCGCATCATTGAGTCCCGTGACGCGCTGTTTTTTTAGTCACTCACATATCGTGATCTGTCTTCGATCACAACCCTCTCTGCAGCCCATGTCCCTTCCTGTGAGGGTCCTCGGCGGATGGGGGAGACTTCTCCGCCAGCGACCATTCCTCGTTAGGCTGATGTGTCCGCTCGAGTCCCCTCTCGGTCTCCAGTACTTGATGATCCGGCTATCATTGCCGTCGGCCCAGAGATCCCGCCCGTTCAGCCTGTTTCACACCCAACAGGTACCGCTGCTCTCACGCCTCCTCCTGCATCACCACCTGTGTCTACTGGCACCCCTGCCGCGGCGTTTGACCCAGTCCAGTCCACTCCTGTCACTACGTCGGCTGACACTCCTGTCTCAGTGTCCCGGCCAGCCTTCCCCGCTGTCACCTCCAGCCCTGTGTCCCCCACACACGCATCTCCTCGCACGGCATCTCCGCCTGCCTCGTCTCAGCCCTCACCAGCTGTGGTGGTACCTGTTCCTGAGCCTGAGGTGCGTCCCTCGACCTCCGGTTACTCCCGTGAGCCTGGTGGTCGCCTTCGACCACTGGATTCCGGAGCTCAGCGAGCGTCGGGTCCAGGACCCAGGCGTTCCTCTCACAGCATCGCGAGCGGTGATCCAGGCACAAAGGCCTTAGGCTTGAGTGTGCGCACCGAGCTTTGAGAGGTACACCCAGCGTGCCCCATCGGGCACGACCTGGTCACTCGTGAGTTCCATATCGCCTGTGTCGCAGCAGCTGATCTCGTGGCTGTCAGGCCTGACACTGAGGCGTGTGCACTTGCCACACAGAGTTCCCCCTCTATGGCGCCTGACCCGGGCACATTGAGGGAGGCTTTCTCATCGCAGGATGCTGATGCCTGGCGAGCTGCTTACGAGGATGAGCTTCACGCTATCCGAGAGCACAGAGTCTACGAGCTGGTTGACCTTCCCCCCGGGAGGAAGGCGATTCAAGTCAAGTGGGTCTTTCGCAAGAAAGTGAAGCCGGATGGCTCACTGGAACGCTAAAAGGCGCGCTTGGTCGTCGAGGGGTTCTCTCAGATTGAGGGAGTTGATTACACTGATGCCTTTGCCCCTATCGGCCGCATGACCTCAGCTCGAGCTCTGTTCGGTGTAGTGGCTCAGCATGACTGGGAGCTACACCAGATGGATGTGAACAACGCATTCCTCCATAGCTCTCTGGATGAGGAGATCTACGTGGCTCAGCCACCAGGCTTTGAGGACGGTGACAAGGTCTGGCGCTTGCGCAAGTCCTTGTACGGCCTCAAGCAATCTCCACGGTGTTGAAACCGGGAGATCACTGGCACCTTGACTCGTGCAGGGTACGTACAGAGCGAGGCAGACCCCTCGCTCTTCATCCTACCGACACCCGAGCGGTTCACTGCCATCCTGGTCTATGTTGATGACCTTGTGATTGCGTCTCCGTCCCTGGAGGCCGTGAAGGAGGCCAAGGCTGTCCTGCAGACTGCCTACAGGATGAAGGACCTCGGTCCTGCATCGGTGTTTCTTGGTATGGAGATCGTTCGAGATCGCAGACATCGGACACTGTTGCTGCATCAAGCCCGATACACATGAGTTATGGGGGAGGGCTTTAGCGATCTCCTTGGTGCAATGCCCACCGCTTCCACACCCCTCACACCTGATGGGCAGGATGCCCTGAAGGTGGATGACCCTACACAACTGGGGGAGACAGTGGACGTGACCTTGTACCTCCGTCTTATCGGATCTCTGATGGACCTGGCCACTACCACGCGTCCCGACATCGTGTTCGCCGTCAACCTCCTCGCTCAATTCTCGCAGGCTCCACGTGCGAGAGCTCTTCATGCGGCTGTGCGAGTGGTACGGTACGTGGTCTCCACACCGTATCTCGGACTCTGCTTTCGTCGGCAGTGTTCGGTGGTTCTTGACGGCTACACTGACAGCGACTGGGCTTGGAGCTCTGATGGGCGCAGTCGCACTGGCTACGTTTTTCTGCTCGGTTGTACCGCTTTGTCCTGGCGAAGCGGGAAGCAGGGTTGCATTGCACGTAGCTCGTCGGAGGCAGAGTATGTGGCTTTGGACGCAGGGGCTGCTGAGGCAGTTTGGCTGCAACGCTTGTTTCTTGAGCTTGGGCAGTCAGTACCCGCCATTGTGCTACGTTGCGACAACTAGAGTGCTCTCGCCATTGTGGAGAACTCTGGTGTTTTTCATGCTCGCACAAAGCACATTGCGGTTGAGCATCACTTCGTTCGTGATCTGGTGGAGCGACGCGTGATCTCCATCATGTGGGTTGGCACTGACTTGCAGCGTGCTGATTTCTTGACGAAGGCACTTGCCCGCGGAAAGTTCCTGGTGGCCATTCGTTTCGTTGGGCTTCGCCCCATGTGTGACAATGGTTGAGTGTGGGATGTGCGTCTGTGTCTCATCTCTCTGTGTCACCCACTATGTGGCTGTACCAGTGCTGCACGCGTATGGACATGCGTACCATCGGGTCATGGGGAGTGTTGTGCTTTGTGCCGTTTCTGTACAGTTTACTGTGACCACTCGGCCGTGTCCATACTCGTGCAGATCCCTGAGGCAGGCGGCCCTGGTGACACCGGCGCGGCGACAGGCGGCGGACTACCCGCTTGGAGCTGACCGATCAGTGTTCCAGAGCCCCAGATGCCACCGGGACTCTTTGTTGTGTCTTATACGTCTTGCAGGCGTCTTTCGGCGGACTGGCCATGAGGCCTATTTGCATGTTTTTGCATTGTATGCTCACTTTCAGTCAATGGATGCATGCCAGTCGTAGCGTCCGTCTTTTGATTCTGCACGTCTAGGTTCAGACGACGTAGCATTCTGACATGTGTGCACAGAGTTACGGTCAAAACAGTGGTTTTGGGCCGGTTTTAGGACAGCTCTTGGACTGCCGCGTGCGACACCCGCTGTTGTGGTGTGAGTTGTTTCCGTCCATTTGTACAGCTTACTGTGACCACTCGGCCGTGTCCATGCTCGTGCAGATCCCTGATGCGGGCCCAGCTGACGCCGGAGCACTGACGGTTGGTGGATCCAGCCACCAGCATCTGCCAGACGATTGCCACAACGTTTCGGGTGCTTGCTGGGGTGCTCTGCAGTTTTTCTGCAGGTGCTAGAGTTTTCTCGGTGGACTGGCTCTCGAGCCCGATTTGCATGTTTTGTATTGTCCGTCCACCGATCGATGCCGGACTTGTGCGTGTGACCAGTCGTAGCGTCCGGCTCGAGATTTTGCATCTCTAGGTTCAGACGGTGTTGCGTTTGGATGCCTGTGCGCAGAGTTACGGCCAAAACAGTGGTTTTTGAGCCGGTTTTAGGACAAACTGACACTGCCGCGTGCGTCACCCGCCATGTGCCGCGGCAGGTATTTATGCTGTGTGCTTGTCAGTTGTCATCTCTCTCTGCATTACTAAGCTATTGGAGCTTATGAGACTTTGCGCGTCTCCCTAGCCTGATCCTTGCTGTTTCTTGCACCTGCTTGCTTGCTAGTGCGTCAGCTGACTGGACAGTGTCGCCACATCAGCAGCAGCAAGGTTAGGAAGCTTCCTAGCAATTTCTCACCCGCCGTGCGCCGCGGCAGGTATTTATGCCTTGGACCTGTCATTTGTCATCTCTCTCTGCACATGCTATATTGAAGCATTCTGACACAGTGTCTTGTGTCCCCTAGCCAAACCCTTGCCGTTGTGTGTACGACCTGTGACCGTCGTCACCGTCTGATCAGGCACTGACGCCTGGTCAGCGGCTGTGTTGCTAGGAAGCTTCTACGCACTTTCTCAATGCCGGCCTTTGCAAGGTGTTGTATGGGCTGAAGCAAGCACCACTCATGTAGTATTAAAAAATGGACAGCTGCATGAGTGAGCTTGGCTTCAAGCGCTCGGACACGAATCAGAGTGTGTACTGCGAAAGCAACCGAGGCCGTACCAATGTTCATGTCATCGGACGTGGAGGAGTTGGTGAACCTGACCTAGCAGGTGATGGGTTAGTTGAAAATGATCAACATGAATGAGCCAGAGTACTACCTCGGAGTTACTATCACAAGGGAGTGCAAGGTGCATACGTTGGGGAAGGGGCAAGAAATCAATGTACAAGAGGTGCTATGCAATGACAAAATGGAGGCGTACAACCACATCTCCACCATTATGACTACCATACATGAGCTAAGATTGAGCATATGACGGAGTACGGACGAGGAGAATGAGGAGATACTAGGCACATTCTGCCTGCATTAGGAGCATCATGTATGCCACGGTGGTGACACAACCCAACCTGGCCTTTGCTTAGAGCCACGTAAGCCGCTTTGTTGCTAACCTAGGATTGCTACATTGGCCAAAGGTGAAATGGATCCTTTCTGTGCCAAAGCATCAAAATGTTTGCGATTTGTCTTTAGAGGGGGAGCCCAGGGCGACTCCCTAGAGTTGGTCGGTTACTCAGATGCCGACTTAACTAGTGATGTGGATGACAAAAAATCAATGTCTGAATACATTTGTACTTGGTTGTAGGATGGTGTTGTGGGCAAGAAGAAAAATGATTGTGTGCAACTGTCCGACACTGAGGCTAAGCACATTTTCCCTCATGGAACATAGAGATGTCATCCACCTTGGAGAGAGGTGGCTATCGTCCCTACCACAATTGATCTGGTGTTTTCTTAGCGCACCGTCCAAGTCCTTTATGGCCATCCTTGTCCATTTCAATGACCCCCACATACCAAGTCTCGCTGATGTTTAGTCAATCAAGAAGTTCCTCTACTCTAAATACCCTATTGATAATTAAATTCAATTTTTCATAATTTAGGAATTTTGTGATCATTGAATTCGTTCAAATCAGTTCCGCGTTGAATGATTTTGGTGATTGGTTTCAATTCGTCGAATCCCTCTCCTGCTCGTTAGATTTGGCGACGACCCGTGGTCATGTCCTCCGCGCTTTCGCCTTTTGAATTTCAAACTTCAGAACTCGTGAGCGAAACAACGGACGGAGTCGTGTCACGTTGACACGACTCCATCCGACTCACTCTAACAATTGTGCACCGTGAATGGTGCTCGGCTGTCAGATTCGCGAGCGCATGAGTGGCAAGGTGAGACAAAGAAAGACTTCCTCGAGCGTGAACGCGATCCTTAGTCTAAAACTAAACAATTTTCCTAACAAGGACAAAAACGAAGAAAGACTATGATGTAGGCAGGAACCAGCATATGCCGTCTCTATTCGATGAAAAAAACTAATACATCTATTCAAATCAATTTTGTGATTAAAATTAATTCTTTGAAAAACAAATCTTTTCAAATCCGACCAACTAGAAAACAATTAATATAGAACGGATCGATCAGTAGGGTACAAGGTGAAGGACCCATGCATAGCTTGGGTCTTTCTGGACATGGAACTTGAATGCAACTGTCAATTTTTTGGGCTGCATATGCACTAGGTTTCGTACGTTTATAAGATTTGGGATGCCTTTCCCTATCTACTCCCCAAGGTTCCCATTGCATCGACCCCCATGACACAATTAGGTCAACGCCTTATAATCCTCTCACCCATCATAGGTGGTGAGACTTTGGATATCACCGATTACAACAGAGTGATTGACTGCCTCATGTATCTCGCCACAACAACCTTGTTGCCTTCACGGTCAACTTCTTCGCCCAGTTCTTACAGCACTCTCAAGACCACCCTACGAGTCATGCACTGTGCACCCTCTACATCATGCGTCGGGATGTGCTATCATGTGCACCCTCGTGTTGAATACATGAACATTAAAAATGATTGGAAAAATGACACCAATACATACAGTCCAACATGGCGTATCTTTCTTGTCGGTAGGACGACCATCTTGTGAAAGAGTAGAAATAGGGGTGTTTGGTATGCAACTCAAGTGAGGCGAGTTATGTCACACTCGACATAGCTACATGTTAGAGTATGTGGCTTTGTTGCATCTTGCAACAGCTGCGTATGCTGCTCTATCACCATGCAATGCAACAACCAAAGAAAAAGGTAACGGTCGAGGAGGAAAACATGCACCATTTATGCAGAAAGCACATCAACATTGAGTATCACTTTGTGTGCGAGCACATTGCGGCGGGAGAAGTCCAGGTTGTTTCGGTGGACACATGTCAACAATGTGCAAACCTTTGCACCAAAGCACTCAACAACGGAGTGTTGAAGGCAGCTAGGCATGTTGGTGGTCTGTTGCATACTAGTGATGCGCCTCACTCATGTCCTACAAGCAGTTATTGTGATGTTGATCTCTTTCTTTCGTGCTTGTCTTTCTGCGGCTTGTGCGCTTCTCTTCGTATTGCTCTCTTGTGCATGTGGGCTGTTTGTCTTTCGGTTTTGGAGGAGTGTTGTTATGGGTTGGTAACAGGCAAGTGACCTCTTGACTCTTCCCACACACTCATTTCTACAAATGACACACACATTGAGCTCTTAGAAGCCGTGGCAATGGACACACAATGGATTTTGCGGCCGAGGCGTCTCAATCAGAGTACAAGGGATGGCCATGTACAAGCAACGTCAGCCACACCAAGCAGCAGATTTCAAAACATTCTTTCAAATTTTGTTGTCTCGTGCAATGAACATAGATAATGTGACATGCACCTACCTGTGGTTGATGCGGATATCTGCCTTTTTGTTATGCATGCCTGAGTTTCCTCTCGTGTGCAAGCTCGTTGCTTATCTCTTGTGACCAGACATATGGGCTTTCCCGATGTCTAGAAAAGCTCCACTAGGGTGCTACATGCTGGACAGGTTCGATCCCAGGGTGGCGGTCGATCCCCACGCAAGCGACTCGTGTTGGTGGTCCAGACAACCAGTACGTGACAATAGGCTCGCTTGCTCATACTTGCTCGTTCTTCATTCATTCTAAACTGCAACGAACTTCCTCTCCAATACATTGTTGGTTTTTGCGCTCATTATGCTCTGTTGTGTCCTCCCGGCTTGTGTACATCGGCGTGCAGATGACTGACGGCGAGACTCGACGCTGATGGAGTGTCGTCCGGTGGAGCCGACACAGGCTAAGGTTGTCTCACAGTTCGCCGGAGCCCCCTCTCTCCGGCGACGTGTTCAGCTCCATCGGCAGGCCTCCTCGGCGGTCGCGTTGCCGGCAGTCACTGCCACCGCAGTCGCTGTCTGCATGCGTCCAGCATGTACTGTCGTGCCTGCGTCGTCATGCGCTGCCTAGGGTCCCTGTTGCATGTTGCATGGCCCTGTTTGGCAGCATAAACCATCATGGGCACTGCCTGGGTTCAGGCTGCCATAACTCCTCGCTACTATATTTCTAGCGGATTCTTACCGCACGGCTACGTTCGCAGCGTCGGTATTATGGTATGGTCCAGTTTTCAGGCAAAACGGACGACGCCCGGGTTTTGGGCTGTCGGCCGTCTGGCAGGCCTCACCGAGAAAACATGCGAGCCTGAAATTAGCTATTTTCTGATTGGCTGATGAACTGAGTAACAAGCTCTACAGAGCTGGGGGGGGGGCTAGAACTTGGAGGGGTCCCCCATTGCTGTTCATTCTTGATTGCTAATCAGTTACTATCAGTTTCCAGCTGCTTTCTGGCGCTAACACTGGCGCGCACACTTCTGAGTAACAAAACCAGAGCTTCCAGACTTAGACTCTAGAGCAGCAGACTGAGGGGGGCAGCTGACTTAAGCAACGAGCGTGGAAGCCCGCACGCTGCATCAACAACGCAGCTGCCCCAACCTGCTGCCTAGTTTCTTTCTTGGTATCAGAGCCAGAGCGTAGCAGCAGCAGCAGCAGACTGACATACAGGTGCCAGACAACACCGGCGGACTTCCATACGCGCTAGTGCAGGGGAAATGCTACCGGATTTTTTCCGGCAGCATTGACCCGCCTGGTGGCGGCGTCAAATTTTTTCCCACGGCCACTGGGCCAGGGGAAATGCTGCAAGATTTTTTCCGGCAGCACTGACCCCCACGCTGGACGCAAGGAAGTGAGCGGCCGACCACGTCAGGTCCCTGCTGACGACGGCGCAAGGCAGTGACGTCCTCAGGTGTGACTGAAAGCAGCAGCCAGCAGCAGCAGCAGCAGGATGCTGCGGCAGCGAGCAGTGGCAGCAGCGGCCAGCAGCAGCAGCAGATAGCAGCGGCTGGCAGCAGCAGCAGCTCGCAGCAACAGCAGCCTGCAGCAGCAGCAGCCGGCAACACCAGCAGCTGTAGCGAGGAGCAGCCTACAGCAACAGCTGCTCGCAGCAGCAAGCAGCAGCAGCAAGCAGCAGCAGGCGGCAGCAGCAGCAGCAGGCGGCAGCAGCAGCAGCCGGCTGCAGCATCTCGCAGCAGCTGCAGCTGCAGCAGCCCGCAGCAGCAGCTGCTGCAGCTACGAGCAGCCAGCTGCTCGCAGCGAGCAACGAGCAGCTAGCTGCTCGCTGCGAGCAGCCAGCTGCTTGCAGCGAGTAGCAAGCAGCGAGCTGCTCGTTGCGAGGAGCTCGTAGCGAGCAAGCAAAAACGAAAAAAATAAACAAACAAAAACAACAGGGACCCCCCCCCGATCTGTCCCTTTGTTAAGGAGCAGCAGCAGCAGCAGCCTCTGTAGCAGCAGCAAGAGCAGCAGCGGCAGCAACAACAGCAGCAACAGCAGCAGCAGCAGCAACAGCAGCAGCAGCTGCAGCAGCAGCAGTAGCAGCAGCAGCTACGGTAGCAGCAGCAGCTGTAGCAGCCACAGCAGCAGCAGCAGCAGCAGCAGCAGCAGCAGCCGCAGCAGCAACTGTAGTAGTAGCAGCAGCAGCACCCGCAGCAGTAGCAGTAGTAGTAGCAGCTGCTGCAGCAGCGGTAGCAACAGCGGCAGCAGCAGCAGCAGCATCAATAGTAGTGGCTGCAGCAACCACTGCTGACGTCAGCAGCTGTCCGCTGACGTCGTTGCTGACGTCATCAACCACATACATAAAAAAAAGGGGGAAACCAGGAGGATACCAGGGGACTCTGCTGACGTCTGCCATCCTTGGCAGACGTCCCTCTTGACATCTGTAGCACACACTTAACAACAAAGGACACAAACAATAGAAAAAAAGAAGAAAAAGACAAACAAGCCTTTGGACACACCATGGCTGACTCTCACGAGGCGGAGGGGTCCTCCTCTGCGGGGGGGACCCCTACCTCCCCTTTCTTGTGGCGCCTGCAGTAGCAAGAGCTGCACCAGCGGCAACAGCAGCAGCAGTAGCATCTGCAATAGCAGCAACAGCAGCAGTAGTAGCAGCAGCAGCAGTAGCAGCGGCAACAGCTACAGCAGCCGAACCAGTCGCCGTAGCAGCAACAGCGGCTGCAGCAACAGCCGCTACACGAGCAGCAGCAGGAACAGCAGCGGCAGTAATAGCAGCAGCAGCAGCAGCAACCGTTGTAGTAGCAGCAGCAACAGCAGCAGCATCGGCAGTAGTAGCAGCCGCTGGAGCCCCAGCAGCCCATTGGTGTCGTCTGCGACGACCCTGATCCCATCGTGGCTCTTCAGCGCCGGCTCGCCGCCTTCACGCAGCAGCTTGCCGCGCTAGAGCCACCAGCCTCCCAGCCTGCCACCAGTGTGCTGCCGTCATTTGTCCCTCCAGGACACGCCAGCCTGGCTGTGTCAGCTGCCACATATTACCTGGTACAACAGTAGTCTCAACGCCAGCGGCAGACAGTGACCTCCGTCCTTGGCCCCACTCTGGGTGCCGGCCGCAGGCAGAAGGACTTTGAGACGCCGCCGCCGCCGCTTCAGGCCGGCGAGCAGTTCCGGAGCTGGGAACTCAGCTTCCGGATCTGGGCCCAAGGTGAGGGTCTCTGGATGTACTACACCCTCCCTTATGACTCCACCCAGGCCGACCAGCTGTATGACGCTGGTCGCGCCGTTCGTGCCTTAGTCCCAGTCGCTCCTCCGGCGTCCCGCCTGGCCCTCGAGCCTTTCCTCGGCGACTTCACCACTGACGTCCCTCCAGACCCTGCCGCCGCCTGGCATGTCCTCACCAGGCCCCATCGCCTGTCCAGCGACGCTGAGATCAGTCGCCTGCTCCGGGAGTTCAACTCCCTACACATGGGGGAGACCGAGACGGTCACTGCCTACTGGCAGCGGGCAGAGGACANCGCCAGCGGCAGACAGTGACCTCCGTCCTTGGCCCCACTCTGGGTGCCGGCCGCAGGCAGAAGGACTTTGAGACGCCGCCGCCGCCGCTTCAGGCCGGCGAGCAGTTCCGGAGCTGGGAACTCAGCTTCCAGATCTGGGCCCAAGGTGAGGGTCTCTGGATGTACTACACCCTCCCTTATGACTCCACCCAGGCTGACCAGCTGTATGACGCTGGTCGCGCTGTTCGTGCCTTAGTCCCAGTCGCTCCTCCGGCGTCCCGCCTGGCCCTCGAGCCTTTCCTCAGCGACTTCACCACTGACGTCCCTCCAGACCCTGCCGCCGCCTGGCATGTCCTCACCAGGCCCCATCGCCTGTCTAGCGACGCTGAGATCAGTCGCCTGCTCCGGGAGTTCAACTCCCTACACATGGGGGAGACCGAGACGGTCACTGCCTACTGGCAGCGGGTAGAGGACATCCTTCGACGTCTCGGCACATCCGCTCCGCCCCCTCTGTCCGCGCTTCTCACCATCAAGCGCGGCGCCACCAGCGCGTACGCGGACGTCTTCGTGCACTACCCCCAGGACGTCCTCTCCACTATGGCGGCCCAGGGCACCCTCATGCCGTGGGCGTACGAGGTCTTCCTCTGTGTTGAGGAAGCTTGACAGGAGTCCCAACTCTATCGCATGGAGGCGCTTGCATCCCCTGCCGTTGCCTCCCCTGCCGGTGCCTCCCTCCCCGTCGCTTCACCTGCCGTTGCCTCCATGGCCGTCGCCTCCCCCGCCGCAGCTACCTCATCCTCGTCAAAGTCGAAGAAGAAGCGCAAGAATAAAAAAGGCAAGGGTCCAACGCAACAGCAGCAGCAGCAGTCGTCGACCGGATCCAGCGGTGGTGGCGCGGTCTGCCACAACTGCGGTCGGCCTGGACACGGGTGGTACACATGCCCTCTGCCGACGGACGAGGCCCGCGTCATCGCCACCCTGCGACGCCCGCGGGAGCACCGTCTTGCCTATGCCGCCGTCGCTACTGCTGACACTCCGACCTCGTCCTGGCCGCTCTGACAGTTTCGCCTGTCCTACAGACGCCCCCGTAGTAGCAATACTACTCCCAGCCATCGGCGCTTCCGTTTCCTTCGCCGACCCTGTCCTCTTACTACCCGGGCTCCGGCGCTGTGACTCCGTCCTCGGCCTACACTCCCGAGCCATCCTCCCGTGAGCGTCAGCTGGAGCAGTACATCGCGCTCCAGCTTGGCCTGCCTCGCCCTCCTCCCCAGGGAAGTGCGAGTTGCGTCACTTCTTGCCCTCCTACACAGCCCTGCATGACTGAGTCTGAGCTGCGGTCCTGTCCCGTCTCTTCATCTGTCTCGTCATCTCCTGTGGTCTCCTCCACCCCACTCCTTGACAAAATTGCGTGGCTTGACGATTGGCACTCTCGTTTCGCGCCCCCTTCCACCGCGTCCGCGTCCCTTGCTTGCTGTCATGTGACCGTCAGTGACCTGGCGACCCCTGTCCAGGACCCTGCTGAGACCTGGATCATCGACTCCGGGGCCACGCATCACATGACGGCCTCTCGCGAGACCTTCAGTATGCTTGGCCCTATCGGCGATGTCTCTGGTGTCCGAACGGGCTCCGGACGAGTGTTACCGGTCCGTGGTGTTGGTGTGGTTCGTTTCCGTGGTCCTGCCGGTGACGTCTTTATGACTGATGTTCTCTTTGTCCCTGGTCTCGAGCTCAGCCTCCTTTCCGTGACTGCCCTTGACCGCATGAGCATGGACGTTGTGCACTCGCGTGGTGTTGGCACTGTGTCGTCGCGTCCGTCTGGTCTTGTCATCCTACATGCCAACGCCAGTGGCAACCTGTGGCATGTCCCTCGCCTCGTCTCTTCCTCTCCCGGCTCTGCATCGTCGGTCGCCACAGGCCATGTTTTCGTGACCAGTACGCTCTCTCCTCAGCACACCCGCCTCTTGCACCGCCGCCTTTGTCACGTCCATTCCACCGCCATAGACAGCATGCTCCGCACCCAGCCGGCCAAGGACCTGGACTCAGAGACCTTCCCTCTCCCGTGCTCCACTGAGTGCATTGATTGCGCTCAGGGGAAGATACATCGATCCGCGTACCCCTTGTCTTCCTCCCGTCCGTCCGCCCCACTCGACCTGGTCCACTCGGACGTCGTGGGCCCTCTCCCCACTGCGTCCAACGGGGAACACAGCCGCTATGTCCTCACCCTCATGGACGACTATTCCCGCTACCGCTGGGTCTTCTGCCTCCGGCAAAAGAGCGATGTCGCTCGGGCCGTTCAAGACTGGCTCGTCCTTGCCGAACGCGAGTGTGGCCACCCTCTTTGCCGCTTTCGCTCTGATCACGGCGGCGAGTACATAGGCGAGGCCACGGCTTTTCTCGCCTCCCGCGGCATCCACCATGAAACGTCTGCGCCCTACACACCCGCCCAGAACGGCGTCTCCGAGCGCTGGAACCGCACCATGGCCGAAGCCGTCCGCACCATGCACGTTGAGTCCGGTCTGTCCGATGGCTTCTATTTTGAGGCCATGGCCTACATGACCTGGGTATGGAACCGGATTCCCCACGGTCCTCTTCCCCGCCAGTCTACACCCTACCAGTACTGGTGCGGTCGGCGCGCGGACCTCCGCCCCGCTCGCGTCTGGGGCTGCGTCGCCATTGTATGGCTGCCCGCCCCACAGCAGGGCGGCAAGCTCGCCCCGCGCGGCCGCCCCTGCACCTTCCTCGGTGTGTCTCGTCAGTCTAAGGCCTGGCGGTTCTGGGACCCGTCCCGGCACTGCATCGTCGAGTCCCGCGATGCCCTCTTCTTCGAGGACCTATTTCCCCGCGACCTCATCCGCTCCGGCTCGTCCGTGTCCCTCCCGTCGCGTGGGGGAGTGGTGAGTCCGTCCTCCGTCCTGTCGCTTCCGGGTGACACAGCACTCCGTCCCTCTGAGCCGGTAGCCCCTGTCGCATCCTCTGAGCCNCAGGGCGGCAAGCTCGCCCCGCGCGGCCGCCCCTGCACCTTCCTCGGTGTGTCTCGTCAGTCTAAGGCCTGACGGTTCAAGGACCCGTCCCGGCACTGCATCGTCGAGTCCCGCGATGCTCTCTTCTTCGAGGACCTATTTCCCCGCGACCTCATCCGCTCCGGCTCGTCCGTGTCCCTCCCGTTGCGTGGGGGAGTGGTGAGTCCGTCCTCCGTCCTGTCGCTTCTGGGTGACACAGCACTCCGTCCCTCTGAGCCGGTAGCCCCTGTCGCATCCTCTGAGCCAGCAGCCCCAGTCGCGTCCGCTAGCCCCTCCGGGCTAGCAACGCCGGCCGCGTCCGCTGGCCCCTCCGGGCCAGCAGCGCCGGTCGCGTCCGCTCGCCCCTCCGGGCCAGCAGCCCTAGTCGCGTCCGCTGGCCCCTCCAGGCTAGTAGCCCCAGTCATGTCCGCTGGCCCTTCCGGGCCAGCAGCGCCGACCGCGTCCGCTGGCCCCTCCGGGCCAGCAGTGCCGGTGGCATCCGCTGGCCCCTCTGGGCCAGCAGCCCCAGTCGCGTCCGCTGGTCCCTCTGGGCCAGCAGCGCCGGTCGCGTCCGCTGGCCCTTCCGAACCAGCCGCCCCAGTCACGTCCGCTGGCCCTTCCGAACCAGTCGCCCCAGTCACGTCCGCTGGCCCCTCCGGACCAGCAGCCCCAGTCACGTCCGCTGGCCCCTCCGAGCCAATAGCGCCGGTCGCGTCTGCTGGCCCCTCTGGGCCAGCAGCCCCAGTCGCGTCCGCTGGCTCCTCCGCGCCAGGCGTCCCGTCCGCCTCCGTTGGCCCGTCAGACCCAGTGACATCTCCTGTCCGGTCGCGCTACACACGTGGCCCAGGCGGCAGCCTCCGACCTTGGCCGACAGTGCAGACCGTCGCACCGCGTCCTGTGGTGCCTCGACCCCCTTTGGCTCCACGTGTCTCCTCCACTCCCTCGGTCGTGAGTGGGGACCTTGGCACGAAGGCTCTCGGCCTGACCACCTCGGCCATCATCTCTGACCTTCACCCGGGCTCTGCACTGGGCTATGCCATGCTTCATCACGAGCATCGGCATGCTGTCATGGCTGCACTCTCCCGCATCCCACCTGGAGCTCGTGATGCACACGCCCTCTCCGTCCGGTCCACAGCACGCCCGGAGGACCCAGCCACCCTACGCGAGGCTCGAGCCTCTTCTGAGGCCGCACATTGGGATGTCGCCTGCACCGAGGAGCTTACTGCTATCCGGCAGCACCACGTGTACGACCTCGTTGACCTCCCTCCAGGTCGGAAGGCCATTGGCGCCAAGTGGGTCCTTCGGCGCAAGTGGAAGGTTGACGGGTCCTTGGACAAGTACAAGGCCCGCCTCACAGCAAAGGGGTTTGCTTAGGTCCCTGGAGTCGATTACGACCAGATCTTCGCCCCTGTCGGTCGGTTCTCCACTAGCCGAGCGCTCTTCAACCTGGTTGCCAAGCATGGGTGGGAGCTGCATCAGATGGACGTGAGCAACGCGTTCCTCCATGGCTCACTGGAGTGTGAGGAGCTCTACATGGTGCAGCCCACAGGCTTCCACGACGGTACTGGGAGAGTCTGGCGGCTGCGGAAGGCCCTCTATGGTCTGAAGCAGTCGCCTCGGTGCTGGAACCAAGAGATCAACAGCACAGTTCTCCGTGGCGGCCTCCAGCGCAGCACCGCTGACCCCGCGCTCTTTCTCAGCCCACGAGGTCAGACCTTTGCCGCAGTTCTGGTATACGTCAACGATCTCCTCATTGCGTCGCCAGACATGGCCGCCATCCAGCGTGTCAAGGACTTGCTGCACGCCGCCTACCAGATGAAGGATCTCGGGTCTGCCCAAGTCTTCCTGGGCATGGAGCTCGAGCGTGATCCCTCTGAGGGCATCCTACACGTCCACCAGGCTGCCTATGTGCAGACTCTGTCAGCTCGCTTCGCCGAGGATCTGCCCCTCGTGTCCTCACCCATGTCGCCCGAAGGCCAGGTGAAGCTGAAGAGTCCTGACCCAGCTGTTGTGGGGGAGCCAGTTGATGTGACCACGTATCTGCAGATCATCGGGTCACTGATGTTCCTGGCGACGACGACGCGTCCAGACATCGCGTTCGCCGTCAACCTCCTGGCCCAGTTCTCTCAGGATCCGCGTCACCTCCACTACGAGGCCGCGATCCGAGTGCTGCGCTATGTCGTCTCGACCCCTCGGCGAGGTCTCATGTTCCGTCGCCAGCCGTCCGTCATCGCAGTGGGCTACATCGATAGCGACTGGGCGGGTAGTCCAAACGGTAAGAGTCACACAGGCTGGATCTTCCTGATCGGTGGCACAGCTGTGTCCTGGCGTAGTGGCAAGCAGGGGTGCATTGCACGCAGTACTGCTGAGGCTGAGTACGTGGCCCTTGGCTCAGGCGCATGTGAGAGTGTGTGGTTGCGTCGTCTGTTGTTCGAGTTGCGTCAGTCTATTGCATCCATCACTTTGCATTGTGACAATGAGAGTGCCATGGCCATTGCAGACAATGACGGTGTGCATCACACTCGCACAAAGCACATCAATGTTGAGTATCACTATGTGCGTTTGTTGTTGCACGACGGCAGCATCAGCATCGTGTGGGTTGAGACAGCACGGCAGCTGGCTGACTTCCTGACCAAGGCATTGAAGCGGGACTCATTTAAGAAGGCTGTGAGTTCAGTCGGCGTGCGTCCGTGACTTGCTTTCTTTGTCTCTGCCTGCACTTCTGCGTGTCCTGGGGGAGTCTGTGTGTTGACCGTGTCTCTGCCCGCCCATGTGCACTACTCCTGTGAGTCATGGGGGAGTGTTGGTTTTTGCGCTCATTGTGCTCTGTTGTGTCCTCCCGGCTTGTGTACATCGGCGTGCAGATGACTGACGGCGAGACTCGACGCTGATGGAGTGTCGTCCGGTGGAGCCGACGCACGCTGAGGTCGTCTCGCAGTTCGCTGGAGCCCCCTCTCTCCGGCGACGTGTTCAGCTCCATCGGCA
>SZWC01023738.1:0-16698 GCA_023375785.1 Penium margaritaceum
CACTCCACAACCAGTTCGCACCACTCCTCAACCAGTTCGCACCACTCCGCAAGCAGTTTGCACTACTCTGCAACCAGTTCGCACCACTCTGCAACCGGTTCGTACCACTCCGCAACCAGTTCGCACCTTTTTGCAACCAGATTGAACCACTCCGCAACCAGTTCATACCAATCTGCATCCAGTTCGCACCACTCCGCAAACAGCCCGCACCACTCCGCAACCAGTTCACACCAGTCCCCAACAAGTTCACACCATTTCGCAACCAGTTCGCATCACTCCGCAACCAGTTCGCACCACTCCGCAACCAGTTCGCACCACTCCGCAACCAGTTCGCACAACTCCGCGACTAGTTCGTACCACTCCGCAACCAGTTTGCATCACACCGCAACCAGCTCGCACCACTCCGCTTCCACTTTGCACCACTTCACAATCAGTTCGCACCACTCCACAACCAGTTCGCACCACTCCGCATCCAGTTCGCACCACTCCGCAACCGGATCGCACCACTCCGCAACCAGTTTACACGACTCCGCAACCAGTTCGCACAACTCCGCGACTAGTTCGTACCACTCCGCAACCAGTTCGCACTACTCCGCAACCAGTTTGCACTACTCCGCATCCAGTTCGCACCACTCCGCAACCGGATCGCACCACTCCGCAACCAGTTTACACGACTCCGCAACCAGTTCGCACAACTCCGCGACTAGTTCGTACCACTCCGCAACCAGTTCGCACTACTCCGCAACCAGTTTGCACTACTCCGCATCCAGTTCGCACCACTCCGCAACCGGATCGCACCACTCCGCAACCAGTTTACACGACTCCGCAACCAGTTCGCACAACTCCGCGACTAGTTCGTACCACTCCGCAACCAGTTCGCACTACTCCGCAACCAGTTTGCACTACTCCGCATCCAGTTCGCACCACTCCGCAACCGGATCGCACCACTCCGCAACCAGTTTACACGACTCCGCAACCAGTTCGCACAACTCCGCGACTAGTTCGTACCACTCCGCAACCAGTTCGCACTACTCCGCAACCAGTTTGCACTACTCCGCATCCAGTTCGCACCACTCCGCAACCGGATCGCACCACTCCGCAACCAGTTTACACGACTCCGCAACCAGTTCGCACAACTCCGCGACTAGTTCGTACCACTCCGCAACCAGTTCGCACTACTCCGCAACCAGTTTGCACTACTCCGCATCCAGTTCGCACCACTCCGCAACCGGATCGCACCACTCCGCAACCAGTTTACACGACTCCGCAACCAGTTCGCACAACTCCGCGACTAGTTCGTACCACTCCGCAACCAGTTCGCACTACTCCGCAACCAGTTTGCACTACTCCGCATCCAGTTCGCACCACTCCGCAACCGGATCGCACCACTCCGCAACCAGTTTACACGACTCCGCAACCAGTTCGCACAACTCCGCGACTAGTTCGTACCACTCCGCAACCAGTTCGCACTACTCCGCAACCAGTTTGCACTACTCCGCATCCAGTTCGCACCACTCCGCAACCGGATCGCACCACTCCGCAACCAGTTTACACGACTCCGCAACCAGTTCGCACAACTCCGCGACTAGTTCGTACCACTCCGCAACCAGTTCGCACTACTCCGCAACCAGTTTGCACTACTCCGCATCCAGTTCGCACCACTCCGCAACCAGTTTGCAGCACTCCGCAACCCGTTCGAAACACTCCGCAACCAGTTCGCACCAATCCGCAACCAGTTTGCACCGCTCCGCAACCAGTTCGCACCACTCTGCAACCAGTTTGCACCACTCTGTAACCAGTTCGCACCACTCCGCAACCAGTTCCCACCACTCCGCAACCAGTTCGCACCCCTCCGCAGCCAGTTCGTACCACTCCGCGACCACTTTGCACCACTCCGCAACTAGTTTGCACCATTCCGCAACCAGTTTGCACAACTCCGCAGCCAGTTTGCACCACTCCGCAACCAGTTCGCACCACTCCGCAAGCAGTTCGCACCACTCCGTAACCAGTTCACACAACTCCGCAACCAGTTCGCACCACTCCGCAACCAGTCTACACGACTCCGCAACCAGTTCACACCCCTCTGCGACCAGTGCGCACCACTCCGCAAACAGTTCGCACCACTCCGCAACCAGTTCACACCACTTCACAAACAGTTTGCACCACTCTACAACCCGTTTGCACGCTTACGCAACCCATTTGCACCACTTCACAACCAGTTCGCACCATACTGGACCAGTTCTCACCACTCCCTAGCCAGTTCGCACCACCGGCAGCCAGTTCACACCACTCCACAACCAGTTCGCACCACTCTGCAGCCAGTTCGCACCACTCCGCAACCATTTCGCACCATGCCGCAACCCGTTTGCACCACTCTCCAGCCAGTTTGCACCACTCCGAAACCCGTTTGCACCACTCCACAACCAGTTTGCACCACTCCGCTACCCGTTTGCACCATTCCCCAACCAGTCGACGCCACTGCGCATCAAGTTCACACCACCCAGCAACAAGTTTGCACCACTCCGCAACCCGTTCCCACCACTCTGCAACACGTTTGCACCACCCGCAGCCAGTTCGCACCACTCTACAACCAGTTTGCACCACCCGAAGCCAGTTTGCACTACTCTACAACCAGTTTGCACCACTCCGCAACCAGTTCGCACCACTCCACAACCAGTTCGCACCACTCCGCAACCAGTTCACACCACTCCACAACCAGTTCGCACCACTCTGCAACCAGTTCGTACCACTCTGCAACCAGTTCGCACCACTCCGCAACGCGTCTGCACCACTCCGCAACCAGTTTGCACCGCTCCGCAACCAGTTCGCACCACTCCGCAACCGGTTCGCACCACTCTGCAACCAGTTCCCATCACTCCGCAACAAGTTCGCACCACTCCGCAACCAGTTCGCACCGCTCCGCAACCAGTTCGCACCACTCCGCAACCGGTTCGCACCACTCTGCAACCAGTTCCCATCACTCCGCAACAAGTTCGCACCACTCCGCAACCAGTTCGCACCGCTCCGCAACCAGTTCGCACCACTCCGCAACCGGTTCGCACCACTCTGCAACCAGTTCCCATCACTCCGCAACAAGTTCGCACCACTCCGCAACCAGTTCGCACCGCTCCGCAACCAGTTCGCACCACTCCGCAACCGGTTCGCACCACTCTGCAACCAGTTCCCATCACTCCGCAACAAGTTCGCACCACTCCGCAACCAGTTCGCACCGCTCCGCAACCAGTTCGCACCACTCCGCAACCGGTTCGCACCACTCTGCAACCAGTTCCCATCACTCCGCAACAAGTTCGCACCACTCCGCAACCAGTTCGCACCGCTCCGCAACCAGTTCGCACCACTCCGCAACCGGTTCGCACCACTCTGCAACCAGTTCCCATCACTCCGCAACAAGTTCGCACCACTCCGCAACCAGTTCGCACCGCTCCGCAACCAGTTCGCACCACTCCGCAACCGGTTCGCACCACTCTGCAACCAGTTCCCATCACTCCGCAACAAGTTCGCACCACTCCGCAACCAGTTCGCACCGCTCCGCAACCAGTTCGCACCACTCCGCAACCGGTTCGCACCACTCTGCAACCAGTTCCCATCACTCCGCAACAAGTTCGCACCACTCCGCAACCAGTTCGCACCGCTCCGCAACCAGTTCGCACCACTCCGCAACCGGTTCGCACCACTCTGCAACCAGTTCCCATCACTCCGCAACAAGTTCGCACCACTCCGCAACCAGTTCGCACCGCTCCGCAACCAGTTCGCACCACTCCGCAACCGGTTCGCACCACTCTGCAACCAGTTCCCATCACTCCGCAACAAGTTCGCACCACTCCGCAACCAGTTCGCACCGCTCCGCAACCAGTTCGCACCACTCCGCAACCGGTTCGCACCACTCTGCAACCAGTTCCCATCACTCCGCAACAAGTTCGCACCACTCCGCAACCAGTTCGCACCGCTCCGCAACCAGTTCGCACCACTCCGCAACCGGTTCGCACCACTCTGCAACCAGTTCCCATCACTCCGCAACAAGTTCGCACCACTCCGCAACCAGTTCGCACCGCTCCGCAACCAGTTCGCACCACTCCGCAACCGGTTCGCACCACTCTGCAACCAGTTCCCATCACTCCGCAACAAGTTCGCACCACTCCGCAACCAGTTCGCACCGCTCCGCAACCAGTTCGCACCACTCCGCAACCGGTTCGCACCACTCTGCAACCAGTTCCCATCACTCCGCAACAAGTTCGCACCACTCCGCAACCAGTTCGCACCGCTCCGCAACCAGTTCGCACCACTCCGCAACCGGTTCGCACCACTCTGCAACCAGTTCCCATCACTCCGCAACAAGTTCGCACCACTCCGCAACCAGTTCGCACCGCTCCGCAACCAGTTCGCACCACTCCGCAACCGGTTCGCACCACTCTGCAACCAGTTCCCATCACTCCGCAACAAGTTCGCACCACTCCGCAACCAGTTCGCACCGCTCCGCAACCAGTTCGCACCACTCCGCAACCGGTTCGCACCACTCTGCAACCAGTTCCCATCACTCCGCAACAAGTTCGCACCACTCCGCAACCAGTTCGCACCGCTCCGCAACCAGTTCGCACCACTCCGCAACCGGTTCGCACCACTCTGCAACCAGTTCCCATCACTCCGCAACAAGTTCGCACCACTCCGCAACCAGTTCGCACCGCTCCGCAACCAGTTCGCACCACTCCGCAACCGGTTCGCACCACTCTGCAACCAGTTCCCATCACTCCGCAACAAGTTCGCACCACTCCGCAACCAGTTCGCACCGCTCCGCAACCAGTTCGCACCACTCCGCAACCGGTTCGCACCACTCTGCAACCAGTTCCCATCACTCCGCAACAAGTTCGCACCACTCCGCAACCAGTTCGCACCGCTCCGCAACCAGTTCGCACCACTCCGCAACCGGTTCGCACCACTCCGCAACCAGTTCGCACCACTCTGCAACCAGTTCGCACCACTCCGCAACCAGTTCGCACCTTTCCGCAACAAGTTCATACCATTCCGCAACAAATTCGCACCACTCCACAGCCAGTTCGCACCACTCCACAACCAGTTCGCACCCCTCCACAGCCAGTTTGCACCACTCCGGAACCAGTTCGCACCACTCCGCAACCAGTTCGCACCACTCTGCAACCAGTTCGCACCACTCCGCAACGCGTCTGCACCACTCCGCAACCAGTTTGCACCGCTCCGCAACCAGTTCGCACCACTCCGCAACAGGTTCGCACCACTCCGTAACCAGTTCGAACCGCTCCGCAACCGGTTCGCACCACTCCGCAACGTGTTCGAACCGCTCCACAACTAGTTTTCACCAGTCCGCAACCAGTTCACACCACTCCGCAACCAGTTCGCACTACTCCGCAACCAGTTTGCACCACTCCGCATCCAGTTCGCACCACTCCGTGACCGGTTCGCACCCCCGCAACCAGTGTGCACCACTCAGCAACCAGTTTGCACCAATCCGCAACTAGTTCGCACCACTCCGCAACCAGTGCGCACCACTCCGCAACCAGTTCGTACCACTCCGCAACAAGTTCCCACCACTCAGCAACCAGTTCGCACCATGCCGAAACCAGTTTGCACCATTCCACAACCAGTTCGCGCCACTCCGCAACCAGTTCGCACCACTCCGCAACGAATCTGCACCACTCCGAAACCAGTTCGCACCATTCCGCAACCAGTTCGCACCACTCTGTTACCCGTTTGCACCACTCCGCATCCAGTTCACACCACCCGCAGCCAGTTTGGACAACTCCTCAACCAGTTTGCACCACTCCACAACCAGTGCGCACCACTCCGCAACCAGTTTGCACCACTCCGCAACCAGTTCGCACCACTCCGCAACCAGTTCGCACCACTCCACGACAGCTCCCACCACTCCACAACCAGTTGACACCACTCCGCAACCTGTTCGCACCACTCCGCAACCAGTTCGCACCACTCCGCAACCAGTTCGCACCACCCGCAGCCAGTTTGCACAAATTCGCAACCTATTCGCTCCACTCTGCAACCAAATCGCACCACTACGCAACCAGCTCACATCACTCCGCAACCAGTTCACACCACTCCACAACCAGTTCCCACCACTCCGCAACCAGTTCGGACCACTCCGCAACCAGTTCGCACATCTCTGCAACCAGTTCGCATCACGCCGCAACCAGTTTGCACCACTCCTCAACCAGTTCGCACTAATCCGCAACCTGTTTGCACCACCCGCAGCCTGTTTGCACCACTCCGCAACCAGTTCGCACCACTCCGCAAGCAGTTCGCACCACTCTGCAACCAGTTTGCACCACTCCGCAGCCACTTCGCACCACTCCTCAGCCAGTTTGCACCACCCAGCAACCAGTTTGCACCTTTCCGCAAATTGTTGGCACCACTACGCAACCAGTTTATACCACTCCGGAACCGGTTCGCACCACTCCGTAACCAGTTTGCACCACTCCACAACCAGTTTGCAGCACTCCGCAACCAGTTCGCACCACCCGCAGCCAGTTCACACCACTCCGCAACCAGTTCCCATTACTCCACAGCCAGTTCGCACCACTCCGCAACCAGTTGGTACCACTCCGCAACCAGTTTACACCACTCCGCAACCAGTTTGCACCACTCCGCAACCAGTTGGTACCACTCCGCAACCAGTTTACACCACTCCGCAACCAGTTTGCACCACTCCGCAACCAGTTCGCACCACTCCGCAACCAGTTTGGACCACACTGCAGCCAGTTTGCACCACTCGGCAACCAGTTTGGACCACTCCATAACCAGTTCGCACTGCTTCACAACCAGTTCGAACCACTCCGCAACCAGTTAGCACCACTCGGCAACCAGATCGCTCCACTCCGCAACCAGTTTCCACCACTCCACAACCAGTTTGCACCACTCCGCAACCAGTTCCCACCACCCGCAGCCAGTTCGCACCATTCCTCAACCAGTTCGCACCACTTCGCACCCAGTGCACACCATTACGCAACCAGTTTGCACCACTCTGCAACCAGTTCGCACCACTCCGCAACCAGTTCGCACCACTCTGAAACCAGTCTGCACCACTCCGCAACCAATTCGCACCACTCCGCAACCAGTTTGTACCACCAGCAGCCAGTTCGCACCAATCCGCAACCAGTTCGCACCACTCCTCAACCAGTGCGCACCACTCCGCAACCAGTTCGCACCACTCCGCAACCAGTTCGCACCACTCCGCAACCAGTTCGCACCACTCCCCAACCAACTCGCACCACTCCACAACCAGTTCGCACCACTCCGCAACGAGTTCGCACCATCCCACAACCAGTTCGCACAACTCCACAGCCAGTTCACGCCACTTGGTAACCAGTTCGCAACACTCCGCAACCAGTTCGCACCACTCTGCAACCAGTTTGCACCACTCCACAACCAGTCCGCAACTCTCCGCAACCAGTTCACACCACTCCGAAACCAGTTCGCACCACTCCGCAACCAGTTCGCAGCACTTCGCCACCAGTTTGTACCACGTTTTAACCAGTTCGCACCACTCCGCAACTAGTCTGCACCACTCCGCAACCGGTTTTCACCACTTCACATCCAGTCGCACCACTCCCCAACCAGCTCGCACCACTCTGCAACCGGTTCGCACCGCTCCCCAACCAGTTCGCATCACTCCGCAACCAGTTTGCACCACTCCGCAACCAATTGGCACCACTCTGAACCAGTTTGCACCACTCCGCAACCTGTTTGCACCACCGGCTGCCAGTTCGCACCACTCTGCAACCAGTATGTACGACTCCGCAACCAATTCGCACCACTCCTTAACCAAATCGCACCACTCCGCAACCAGTTCGCACCACTCCGCAACCAGTTCGCACCACTCTGCAACCAGTTTTCACCACTCCACAACCATTTCGCACCACTCCGCAACCAGTTGGCAACACTCCGCAACCAGTTGGCACCACTCCGCAACCAGTTTGTACCACTCCCCAACCAGTTTGCACAACTTCGCAACCAGTTCGCACAACTCTGCAATCAGTTCGTACCACTCCGCAACCAGTTCAGACCGCTCCGCAACCACTTCGCACCACTCCGCAACCAGTTTGCACCACTCCACAACCAATTCGCACCACTCCGCAACCAGTTCGCACCACTCCGCAACCAGTTCGCACCACTCCGCAACCAGTTCGCACCACTCCGCAACCGGTTCCCACCATTCCGAAACCAGTTCGCACCAGTCCGCAACGAGTTCGTACCACTCCGCAATATGTTCGCACCACTCTGAAACCAGTTTGCACCACTCCGCAACCAGTTTGCACCACTCTGCAACCAGTTCGCACCACTCCGCAACCGGTTCCCACCATTCCGAAACCAGTTCGCACCAGTCCGCAACGAGTTCGTACCACTCCGCAATATGTTCGCACCACTCTGAAACCAGTTTGCACCACTCCGCAACCAGTTTGCACCACTCTGCAACCAGTTCGCACCACTCCGCAACCGGTTCCCACCATTCCGAAACCAGTTCGCACCAGTCCGCAACGAGTTCGTACCACTCCGCAATATGTTCGCACCACTCTGAAACCAGTTTGCACCACTCCGCAACCAGTTTGCACCACTCTGCAACCAGTTCGCACCACTCCGCAACCGGTTCCCACCATTCCGAAACCAGTTCGCACCAGTCCGCAACGAGTTCGTACCACTCCGCAATATGTTCGCACCACTCTGAAACCAGTTTGCACCACTCCGCAACCAGTTTGCACCACTCTGCAACCAGTTCGCACCACTCCGCAACCGGTTCCCACCATTCCGAAACCAGTTCGCACCAGTCCGCAACGAGTTCGTACCACTCCGCAATATGTTCGCACCACTCTGAAACCAGTTTGCACCACTCCGCAACCAGTTTGCACCACTCTGCAACCAGTTCGCACCACTCCGCAACCGGTTCCCACCATTCCGAAACCAGTTCGCACCAGTCCGCAACGAGTTCGTACCACTCCGCAATATGTTCGCACCACTCTGAAACCAGTTTGCACCACTCCGCAACCAGTTTGCACCACTCTGCAACCAGTTCGCACCACTCCGCAACCGGTTCCCACCATTCCGAAACCAGTTCGCACCAGTCCGCAACGAGTTCGTACCACTCCGCAATATGTTCGCACCACTCTGAAACCAGTTTGCACCACTCCGCAACCAGTTTGCACCACTCTGCAACCAGTTCGCACCACTCCGCAACCGGTTCCCACCATTCCGAAACCAGTTCGCACCAGTCCGCAACGAGTTCGTACCACTCCGCAATATGTTCGCACCACTCTGAAACCAGTTTGCACCACTCCGCAACCAGTTTGCACCACTCTGCAACCAGTTCGCACCACTCCGCAACCGGTTCCCACCATTCCGAAACCAGTTCGCACCAGTCCGCAACGAGTTCGTACCACTCCGCAATATGTTCGCACCACTCTGAAACCAGTTTGCACCACTCCGCAACCAGTTTGCACCACTCTGCAACCAGTTCGCACCACTCCGCAACCGGTTCCCACCATTCCGAAACCAGTTCGCACCAGTCCGCAACGAGTTCGTACCACTCCGCAATATGTTCGCACCACTCTGAAACCAGTTTGCACCACTCCGCAACCAGTTTGCACCACTCTGCAACCAGTTCGCACCACTCCGCAACCGGTTCCCACCATTCCGAAACCAGTTCGCACCAGTCCGCAACGAGTTCGTACCACTCCGCAATATGTTCGCACCACTCTGAAACCAGTTTGCACCACTCCGCAACCAGTTTGCACCACTCTGCAACCAGTTCGCACCACTCCGCAACCGGTTCCCACCATTCCGAAACCAGTTCGCACCAGTCCGCAACGAGTTCGTACCACTCCGCAATATGTTCGCACCACTCTGAAACCAGTTTGCACCACTCCGCAACCAGTTTGCACCACTCTGCAACCAGTTCGCACCACTCCGCAACCGGTTCCCACCATTCCGAAACCAGTTCGCACCAGTCCGCAACGAGTTCGTACCACTCCGCAATATGTTCGCACCACTCTGAAACCAGTTTGCACCACTCCGCAACCAGTTTGCACCACTCTGCAACCAGTTCGCACCACTCCGCAACCGGTTCCCACCATTCCGAAACCAGTTCGCACCAGTCCGCAACGAGTTCGTACCACTCCGCAATATGTTCGCACCACTCTGAAACCAGTTTGCACCACTCCGCAACCAGTTTGCACCACTCCGCAACCATTTTAGACCACTCCGCAGCCAGTTTGCACCACTCCGCAATCAGTTCGCACCATTCCGCAACCACTTCACACCACTCCGCAACCAGTTCGCACAACTCTGCAACCAGTTTGCACCACAGCGCAACCAGTTCGCCACACTCCGCAACCAGCTCCCACCACTCCGCAACCAGTTCGCACCACTCCGCAGCCAGTTCGCACCACTCTACATCCAGGTCACACCACTCTGCATCGAGATCGCACCACTCTGCATCCAGGTCGCACCACTCTGCATCCAGGTCGCACCACTCCGCAACCTGTTTGCACCACTCCGCAACCACTTCCCACCACTCCGCAACCAATTCGAACCACTTCGCAACTTGTTCGCAGTACTCCGCAACTTGCTCGCAACACTCCGCATGCTGTTCGCACCACTCCGCAACCAGTTCGCACCACTCCGCAACCAGTTCGCACCACTCCCCAACCAGTTCGCACCACTTCGCAACAAATTCGCACCACTCCCCAACCAGTTCACACCACTTCGCACCACTCCGCAACCACTTCGCACCACTCCGCAACCAGTTCGAACCACTCGGCAACCAGTTCCCATCATTCCGCAACCAGTTTGAACCACTCCGCAACTAGTTCACACCACTCTGCAACCAGTTCACACCACTCCGCAGCCATTTCGCAGCACACCGCAACCAGTGCGCACCACACCGCAACCCGTTTGCACCACTCGGCAACCCATTCGCACCGATCCGCAACCAGTTTGCACAGCTCCGCAACCGGTGTGCACCACTCTGCAACCAGTTCGCACCACTCCGCAACCAGTTTGCACCACTTCGCAACCAGTTCGCACCACTCCACAACCAGTCTTCAACACTCCGCATCCAATTCGCACCACTCCGCAACCAGTTCGCACTACTCAACAACCAGTTCCCACCACTCCACAACCAGTCTTCACCACTCCGCATCCAGTTCGCACCACTCGGCAACCCATTCGCACCGATCCGCAACCAGTTTGCACCAGTCCGCAACCAGTTCCCACCACTCGGCAACCCATTCGCACCGATCCGCAACCAGTTTGCACCAGTCCGCAACCAGTTCCCACCACTCGGCAACCCATTCGCACCGATCCGCAACCAGTTTGCACCAGTCCGCAACCAGTTCCCACCACTCGGCAACCCATTCGCACCGATCCGCAACCAGTTTGCACCAGTCCGCAACCAGTTCCCACCACTCGGCAACCCATTCGCACCGATCCGCAACCAGTTTGCACCAGTCCGCAACCAGTTCCCACCACTCGGCAACCCATTCGCACCGATCCGCAACCAGTTTGCACCAGTCCGCAACCAGTTCCCACCACTCGGCAACCCATTCGCACCGATCCGCAACCAGTTTGCACCAGTCCGCAACCAGTTCCCACCACTCGGCAACCCATTCGCACCGATCCGCAACCAGTTTGCACCAGTCCGCAACCAGTTCCCACCACTCGGCAACCCATTCGCACCGATCCGCAACCAGTTTGCACCAGTCCGCAACCAGTTCCCACCACTCGGCAACCCATTCGCACCGATCCGCAACCAGTTTGCACCAGTCCGCAACCAGTTCCCACCACTCGGCAACCCATTCGCACCGATCCGCAACCAGTTTGCACCAGTCCGCAACCAGTTCCCACCACTCGGCAACCCATTCGCACCGATCCGCAACCAGTTTGCACCAGTCCGCAACCAGTTCCCACCACTCGGCAACCCATTCGCACCGATCCGCAACCAGTTTGCACCAGTCCGCAACCAGTTCCCACCACTCGGCAACCCATTCGCACCGATCCGCAACCAGTTTGCACCAGTCCGCAACCAGTTCCCACCACTCGGCAACCCATTCGCACCGATCCGCAACCAGTTTGCACCAGTCCGCAACCAGTTCCCACCACTCGGCAACCCATTCGCACCGATCCGCAACCAGTTTGCACCAGTCCGCAACCAGTTCCCACCACTCGGCAACCCATTCGCACCGATCCGCAACCAGTTTGCACCAGTCCGCAACCAGTTCCCACCACTCGGCAACCCATTCGCACCGATCCGCAACCAGTTTGCACCAGTCCGCAACCAGTTCCCACCACTCCGCATCCAGTTTGCACCACTCCGCAGCCAGTTTGAACCACTCCGCAGCCAGTTCGCACCACTCTGCAACCAGTTCGCACGACTCCACAACCAGTTTGCACCACTCCGCAACTAGCTTGCACCACTTCGGAACCACTTCGCACCACTACGCAATCACTTCACACCACTCTGCAACCAGTTTGCAACACTCCGCAACCAGTTCGCACTAGTCCGAAACCAGTTCGCACCACTCCGCAACCAGGTCGCACCACTCCGCAACCAGTGCACACCACTCCGCAGCCAGTTACCACCACTCCGCAACCAGTTCGCACCACTCCGCAACAAGTTTGCACCACTCCGCAACCAGTTCGCACTACTCCGCAACCAGTTCGCGCCACTCTGCATCCATATCGCACCACTCTGCATTCAGGTCGCTCCTCTCCACAACCTGTTCACACCATTCCGCAACCAGTTCGCACTACTCCGCAACCGGTTCGCACCACTCCGCAACCAATTCGCACCCTTCGCAACCAATTCGCACCACTTTGCAACTTGTTCGCAACACTCCACAACTTGTTCGCAACACTCTGCAAGGAGTTCGGACCACTCTGCAACCAGTTGGCACCACTCCGCAGCCAGTTCGCACAACTCTGCAACCAGTTCGCACTACTCAAAAACCAGCTCGCACCACTCGGCAACCCATTCACACCACTCTGCAGCCAGTTCGCACCTCTCCGCAACAAGTTCACACCACTCTGCAACCCGTTCGCACCACTGCGCAACAAGTTCGCACCACTCCGCAACCAGTTCGCACGACTCTGCAACCAGTTTGCACCACTCCGCAACCAGTTCCCACCACTCCGCAACCAGTTTGCACCAGTCCGCAACCAGTTGGCACCACTCTGCAACCAGTTCGCATTACTCCGCAACCAGTTCGTACCACTCCGCAACCAGTTCGTACCACTCCGCAACCAGTTCGTACCACTCCGCAACCAGTTCGTACCACTCCGCAACCAGTTCGTACCACTCCGCAACCAGTTCGTACCACTCCGCAACCAGTTCGTACCACTCCGCAACCAGTTCGTACCACTCCGCAACCAGTTCGTACCACTCCGCAACCAGTTCGTACCACTCCGCAACCAGTTCGTACCACTCCGCAACCAGTTCGTACCACTCCGCAACCAGTTCGTACCACTCCGCAACCAGTTCGTACCACTCCGCAACCAGTTCGTACCACTCCGCAACCAGTTCGTACCACTCCGCAACCAGTTCGTACCACTCCGCAACCAGTTCGTACCACTCCGCAACCAGTTCGTACCACTCCGCAACCAGTTCGTACCACTCCGCAACCAGTTCGTACCACTCCGCAACCAGTTCGTACCACTCCGCAACCAGTTCGTACCACTCCGCAACCAGTTCGTACCACTCCGCAACCAGTTCGTACCACTCCGCAACCAGTTCGTACCACTCCGCAACCAGTTCGTACCACTCCGCAACCAGTTCGTACCACTCCGCAACCAGTTCGTACCACTCCGCAACCAGTTCGTACCACTCCGCAACCAGTTCGTACCACTCCGCAACCAGTTCGTACCACTCCGCAACCAGTTCGTACCACTCCGCAACCAGTTCGTACCACTCCGCAACCAGTTCGTACCACTCCGCAACCAGTTCGTACCACTCCGCAACCAGTTCGTACCACTCCGCAACCAGTTCGTACCACTCCGCAACCAGTTCGTACCACTCCGCAACCAGTTCGTACCACTCCGCAACCAGTTCGTACCACTCCGCAACCAGTTCGTACCACTCCGCAACCAGTTCGTACCACTCCGCAACCAGTTCGTACCACTCCGCAACCAGTTCGTACCACTCCGCAACCAGTTCGTACCACTCCGCAACCAGTTCGTACCACTCCGCAACCAGTTCGTACCACTCCGCAACCAGTTCGTACCACTCCGCAACCAGTTCGTACCACTCCGCAACCAGTTCGTACCACTCCGCAACCAGTTCGTACCACTCCGCAACCAGTTCGTACCACTCCGCAACCAGTTCGTACCACTCCGCAACCAGTTCGTACCACTCCGCAACCAGTTCGTACCACTCCGCAACCAGTTCGTACCACTCCGCAACCAGTTCGTACCACTCCGCAACCAGTTCGTACCACTCCGCAACCAGTTCGTACCACTCCGCAACCAGTTCGTACCACTCCGCAACCAGTTCGTACCACTCCGCAACCAGTTCGTACCACTCCGCAACCAGTTCGTACCACTCCGCAACCAGTTCGTACCACTCCGCAACCAGTTCGTACCACTCCGCAACCAGTTCGTACCACTCCGCAACCAGTTCGTACCACTCCGCAACCAGTTCGTACCACTCCGCAACCAGTTCGTACCACTCCGCAACCAGTTCGTACCACTCCGCAACCAGTTCGTACCACTCCGCAACCAGTTCGCACTACTCAGAAACCACTTTGAACCACTCCACAACCAGATCGCATCACTCTGCAACCAGCTCGCACCACTCCGCAACCCATTCAGACCACTCGGCAACCCGTTTGCACCACTCTGCAACCAGTTCGCACCACTGCGCAACAAGTTCACACCACTCCGCAACCACTTTGCACCCGTCCGCAACCAGTTTGCACCACTCCGCAACCGGTTTGCACCACTCCAAAACCAGTTCGCACCACTCCAAAACCAGTTGGCACCACTCCGCAACCCGTTCGGACCATTCCGAAGCCAGTTTGCACCACTCCGCAACCAGTTTGCACCACTCCGCAACCAGTTCGCACCAATCCGCAACCATTTTACACCACTCCGCAGCCAGTTGGCACCACTCTGCAATCAGTTCGCACCATTCCGCAACCACTTCGCACCACTCCGCAACCAGTTCGAACAACTCTGCAACCAGTTCGCACCACTCCGCAACCAGTTTGCACCACTCTGCAATCAGTTTTCACCACTCCGCAACCAGTTTACACCACTCCGCAACGAGTTTGCACCAGTCCAAAACCAGTTCGCACCACTCCGCAACCAGCTGGCACCACTCTGCAACCAGCTTGCACCACTCTGCAACCAGCTCGCACCACTCCGCAACCAGTTTGCACCACTCCGCAACCAGTTCGCACCACTCTGCAACCAGCTTGCACCACTCTGCAACCAGCTCGCACCACTCCGCAACCAGTTTGCACCACTCCGCAACCAGTTCGTACCACTCCAAATCAGTTCACACCACTTCGCAACCAGTTCGCCCCACTCCGCAACCAACTCCCACCACTCCGCCATCAGTTCGCACCACTCTACAATATGGTCACACCACTCTACAACCGGTTCGCACCACTCCGCAACCAGTTCGCACCACTCCACAACCAGTTCGCACCACTCCGCAACCAGTTCGCACCACTCCGCAACCAATTCGCACCACTTTGCATCCGGGTCGGACCACTCTGCATCCAGGTCGCACCACTGCGCAACCTGTTCGCACCACTCCGCAACCGGTTTACATCACTCCGCAACCGGTTTGCACCACTCTGCAACCACTTCGCACAACTCCACAACCAATTCGCACCACTTCACAACTTGTTCGCAACACTCCGCAACTTGTTCGCAACACTTTGCAAGCTGTTCGAACCACTCCGCAACCAGTTCGCACCACTCCGCAACCAGTTTGCACCACTCCCCAACCAGTTCGCACCACTCCGCACTCACTTCGCACCAGTCCCCAACCAGTTCGCACCACTCCGCACTCACTTCGCACCAGTCCCCAACCAGTTCGCACCACTCTGCAACCAGGTCGCACCACTCTGCATCCAGGTCGCACCACTCTGCATCCAGGTCGCACCACTCTGCAACCTATTCGCACCACTCCGCAACCAATTGGCTCCACTCCGCAACCAAGTCGCACCACTTTGCAACTTGTTCGCAACACTCCGCAACGTGTTCTCAACACTCCGCAAGCAGTTCGCACCTCTCCGCAACCAGTTTGCACCACTCTGCAACCAGTTCGCACTACTCAGAAACCAGTTTGCACCACTCCACAACCAGATCACATCACTCTGCAACCAGCTGGCACCACTTCGCAACCCATTCACACCACTCCGCAGCCCGTTTGCACCACTCCACAAGACGTTTGCACCACTCCGCAACCAGTTCGCACCACTGCGCAACAAGTTCGCACCACTCCGCAACCACTTTGCACCAGTCTGCAACCAGTTCGCACCACTCCGCAACCGTTTTGCACCACTCCGAAACCAGTTCGCACCACTCCAAAACCAGTTGGCACCACTCCGCAACTAGTTCCCACCAATCCGTAGCCAGTTCGCACCACTCCGGAACGCGTTCGCACCACTCCGCAACCAGTTCGCACCAATCCGCAAC
>SZWC01023738.1:17813-39403 GCA_023375785.1 Penium margaritaceum
CCAATTCGCACCACTCCGCAACCAGTTTGCACGACTCCACAACCAGTTCGCACCACTACGCAACCAGTTCGCAACACTCCACAACCAGTTGGCACCACTCCGAAACCAGTTTGTACCACTCCGCAACCAGTTGGCACCACTCCGCAACCAGTTCCCACCAATCCGCAACCAGTTCGCACCACTCCACAACGAGTTCAGACCACTCCGCAACCAGTTCCCACCAATCTGCAACGAGTTTGCACCACTCTGCAACATGTTTGCACCAATCCGCAACCAGTTCGCACCACTCCGCAACCAGTTCGCACCACTCCGCAACCAGTTTGCACCACTCCACAACCAGTTCGCACCACTACGCAATTAGTTCGAACCACTCCGAAACCAGTTCGCACCAATCCCCAACCATTTTACACCACTCCACAGCTAGTTCGCACCACTCCGCAATCAGTTCGCACCATTCCGCAACCACCTCGCACCACTCCGCAACCAGTTCGCACCACTCCGCAACCAGTTTGCACCACTCCACAACCAATTCGAACTACTCCTTAACCAATTCGCACCACGCCGCAACCAGTTTGCACCAGTCCAAAACCAGTTCGCACCAGTCCGCAACGAGCTCGCACCACTCCGCAGCCCGTTTGCACCACTCCACAACTAGTTCGCACCACTCTGCATCCAGGTCGCCACACTCCGCAACCTTTTCGCACCACTCCGCCACCAGTTCGCACCACTCGGCAACCTGATCGCACCACTCCGCAGCCCGTTTGCACCACTCCACAACTAGTTCGCACCACTCTGCATCCAGGTCGCCACACTCCGCAACCTTTTCGCACCACTCCGCCACCAGTTCGCACCACTCGGCAACCTGATCGCACCACTCCGCAGCCCGTTTGCACCACTCCACAACTAGTTCGCACCACTCTGCATCCAGGTCGCCACACTCCGCAACCTTTTCGCACCACTCCGCCACCAGTTCGCACCACTCGGCAACCTGATCGCACCACTCCGCAGCCCGTTTGCACCACTCCACAACTAGTTCGCACCACTCTGCATCCAGGTCGCCACACTCCGCAACCTTTTCGCACCACTCCGCCACCAGTTCGCACCACTCGGCAACCTGATCGCACCACTCCGCAGCCCGTTTGCACCACTCCACAACTAGTTCGCACCACTCTGCATCCAGGTCGCCACACTCCGCAACCTTTTCGCACCACTCCGCCACCAGTTCGCACCACTCGGCAACCTGATCGCACCACTCCGCAGCCCGTTTG
Source organism: Penium margaritaceum (assembly GCA_023375785.1). Classification (NCBI taxonomy): domain Eukaryota; kingdom Viridiplantae; phylum Streptophyta; class Zygnematophyceae; order Desmidiales; family Peniaceae; genus Penium; species Penium margaritaceum. The sequence goes on from SZWC01023738.1 coordinate 19,082, forward strand.
CACCACTCCACAACTAGTTCGCACCACTCTGCATCCAGGTCGCCACACTCCGCAACCTTTTCGCACCACTCCGCCACCAGTTCGCACCACTCGGCAACCTGATCGCACCACTCCGCAGCCCGTTTGCACCACTCCACAACTAGTTCGCACCACTCTGCATCCAGGTCGCCACACTCCGCAACCTTTTCGCACCACTCCGCCACCAGTTCGCACCACTCGGCAACCTGATCGCACCACTCCGCAGCCCGTTTGCACCACTCCACAACTAGTTCGCACCACTCTGCATCCAGGTCGCCACACTCCGCAACCTTTTCGCACCACTCCGCAAGCCGTTTGCAACACTCCGCAACTTGTTCACAACACTCCGTAAGCAGTTTGCACCACTCCGCAACCAGTTTGCACCACTTGGAAAACCGTTCGCACCACTCTGCAACCAGTTCGCACTACTCAGAAACGCATTCGCACCACTCCGCAACCAGTTAGCACCACTCGCAACCAGCTGGCACCACTCCGCAACCCATTTACACCACTTTGCAGCCAGTTCACACCACTCTGCAACAAGTTCGCACCACTCCGCAACCAGTTGGCACCACTCTGCAACCAGTTCGCACCACTCCGAAGCCATTTCACACCACTCGGCAACCAGTTGGCACCGCTCCACAATCAGTTCCACAAATCCGCAACCTGTTTGCACCACTCCGCAACAAGTTTGCACCACTCCACAACCAGTTCGCACCAATCGGCAACCAGTTCGCACCACTTCGAAACCAGTTCGCACCAATGCGCATCCAGTTCGCACCACTCCGGAACCAGTTCGCACCAATGCGCAACCAGTTTGCACCACTCTGCAACCAGTTCGCACCACTCCGCAACCAGTTCCCACCACTCCGCAACCAGTTTGCACAACTCCGCAACCAGTTCACAGCAATCCACAACCATTATACACCACTCCACAGCCAGTTTGAACCACTCCGCAATCAGTTTACACCATTCCGCAACCAGTTCCCACCATTGCGCAGCGAGTTCGCACTAATCTGCAACCAGTTCGCACCACTCCGGAACCAATTTGCACCACTCCGCAACCAGTTTGCACCACTCCGCAACCAGTTCGCGCCACTTCGCAACCACTTAGCACCACTCTACAATCACTTCACACCACTCTGCAACCAGTTCGCACCACTCCGCAGCCAGTTCGCACCACTCCGCAACCGGTTCGCACCACTCCGCAACCAGTTCGCGCCACTTCGCAACCACTTAGCACCACTCTACAATCACTTCACACCACTCTGCAACCAGTTCGCACCACTCCGCAGCCAGTTCGCACCACTCCGCAACCGGTTCGCACCACTCCGCAACCAGTTCGCGCCACTTCGCAACCACTTAGCACCACTCTACAATCACTTCACACCACTCTGCAACCAGTTCGCACCACTCCGCAGCCAGTTCGCACCACTCCGCAACCGGTTCGCACCACTCCGCAACCAGTTCGCGCCACTTCGCAACCACTTAGCACCACTCTACAATCACTTCACACCACTCTGCAACCAGTTCGCACCACTCCGCAGCCAGTTCGCACCACTCCGCAACCGGTTCGCACCACTCCGCAACCAGTTCGCGCCACTTCGCAACCACTTAGCACCACTCTACAATCACTTCACACCACTCTGCAACCAGTTCGCACCACTCCGCAGCCAGTTCGCACCACTCCGCAACCGGTTCGCACCACTCCGCAACCAGTTCGCGCCACTTCGCAACCACTTAGCACCACTCTACAATCACTTCACACCACTCTGCAACCAGTTCGCACCACTCCGCAGCCAGTTCGCACCACTCCGCAACCGGTTCGCACCACTCCGCAACCAGTTCGCGCCACTTCGCAACCACTTAGCACCACTCTACAATCACTTCACACCACTCTGCAACCAGTTCGCACCACTCCGCAGCCAGTTCGCACCACTCCGCAACCGGTTCGCACCACTCCGCAACCAGTTCGCGCCACTTCGCAACCACTTAGCACCACTCTACAATCACTTCACACCACTCTGCAACCAGTTCGCACCACTCCGCAGCCAGTTCGCACCACTCCGCAACCGGTTCGCACCACTCCGCAACCAGTTCGCGCCACTTCGCAACCACTTAGCACCACTCTACAATCACTTCACACCACTCTGCAACCAGTTCGCACCACTCCGCAACCAGTTCGCACCACTCTGCATCCAGGTCGCACCACTCTGCATCCAGGTCGCACCACTCCACAACCTGTTCGCACCACTCCGCAACCAGTTTGCACCACTCCGCAACCGGTTCGCACCACTCCGCAACCACTTTGCACCACTCCGCAACCAATTCTCACCACTTCGCAACTTGTTCGCAACACTCCGCAACACTCTGCAACCAGTTTGCACCACTCTGCAACCAGTTTGCACCACTCCCCAACCAGTTCAAACCACTCCGCAGCCACTTCGCACCACTCCGCAACAACTTCACACCACTCCGCAACCAGTTCGCACGACTTGACAACCAGTTCTCATCACTCGGCAACCGGTTTGAACCACTCCACAGCCTGTTTGCACCACTCCGCAACCAGTTCGCACCACTCCGCAACTAGTTCGCACCAATCCGCAACCAGTTTGCACCACTCGGTAACCAGTTCGCAACACTCCGCAACTAGTTTGCACCACTCCGCAACCAGTCTGCACCACTCTGTAACCAGTTTGCACCACTCCCCAACCAGTTCGCACCACTCGGCAACCACTTCGCACCACCCGGCAAACAGTTCGCACCACTCGGCAACCTGTTTGCACCATTCTGCAACGAGTTCGCACCACTCCACAACCAGTTCGCACCACTCCGCAACCAGTTCGCACCACTCCGCAACCAGTTTGCACCACTTCACGTCCAGTTCGCACTACTCCGCAACCAGTTCGGACCACTCCGCAACCAGTGCGCACCACTCCGCAACCGGTTCGCACCACTTCGCAACCGGTTCGCACCACTTCGCAACCGGTTCGCACCACTTCGCAACCGGTTCGCACCACTTCGCAACCGGTTCGCACCACTTCGCAACCGGTTCGCACCACTTCGCAACCGGTTCGCACCACTTCGCAACCGGTTCGCACCACTTCGCAACCGGTTCGCACCACTTCGCAACCGGTTCGCACCACTTCGCAACCGGTTCGCACCACTTCGCAACCGGTTCGCACCACTTCGCAACCGGTTCGCACCACTTCGCAACCGGTTCGCACCACTTCGCAACCGGTTCGCACCACTTCGCAACCGGTTCGCACCACTTCGCAACCGGTTCGCACCACTTCGCAACCGGTTCGCACCACTTCGCAACCGGTTCGCACCACTTCGCAACCGGTTCGCACCACTTCGCAACCGGTTCGCACCACTTCGCAACCGGTTCGCACCACTTCGCAACCGGTTCGCACCACTTCGCAACCGGTTCGCACCACTTCGCAACCGGTTCGCACCACTTCGCAACCGGTTCGCACCACTTCGCAACCGGTTCGCACCACTTCGCAACCGGTTCGCACCACTTCGCAACCGGTTCGCACCACTTCGCAACCGGTTCGCACCACTTCGCAACCGGTTCGCACCACTTCGCAACCGGTTCGCACCACTTCGCAACCGGTTCGCACCACTTCGCAACCGGTTCGCACCACTTCGCAACCGGTTCGCACCACTTCGCAACCGGTTCGCACCACTTCGCAACCGGTTCGCACCACTTCGCAACCGGTTCGCACCACTTCGCAACCGGTTCGCACCACTTCGCAACCGGTTCGCACCACTTCGCAACCGGTTCGCACCACTTCGCAACCGGTTCGCACCACTTCGCAACCGGTTCGCACCACTTCGCAACCGGTTCGCACCACTTCGCAACCGGTTCGCACCACTTCGCAACCGGTTCGCACCACTTCGCAACCGGTTCGCACCACTTCGCAACCGGTTCGCACCACTTCGCAACCGGTTCGCACCACTTCGCAACCGGTTCGCACCACTTCGCAACCGGTTCGCACCACTTCGCAACCGGTTCGCACCACTTCGCAACCGGTTCGCACCACTTCGCAACCGGTTCGCACCACTTCGCAACCGGTTCGCACCACTTCGCAACCGGTTCGCACCACTTCGCAACCGGTTCGCACCACTTCGCAACCGGTTCGCACCACTTCGCAACCGGTTCGCACCACTTCGCAACCGGTTCGCACCACTTCGCAACCGGTTCGCACCACTTCGCAACCGGTTCGCACCACTTCGCAACCGGTTCGCACCACTTCGCAACCGGTTCGCACCACTTCGCAACCGGTTCGCACCACTTCGCAACCGGTTCGCACCACTTCGCAACCGGTTCGCACCACTTCGCAACCGGTTCGCACCACTTCGCAACCGGTTCGCACCACTTCGCAACCGGTTCGCACCACTTCGCAACCGGTTCGCACCACTTCGCAACCGGTTCGCACCACTTCGCAACCGGTTCGCACCACTTCGCAACCGGTTCGCACCACTTCGCAACCGGTTCGCACCACTTCGCAACCGGTTCGCACCACTTCGCAACCGGTTCGCACCACTTCGCAACCGGTTCGCACCACTTCGCAACCGGTTCGCACCACTTCGCAACCGGTTCGCACCACTTCGCAACCGGTTCGCACCACTTCGCAACCGGTTCGCACCACTTCGCAACCGGTTCGCACCACTTCGCAACCGGTTCGCACCACTTCGCAACCGGTTCGCACCACTTCGCAACCGGTTCGCACCACTTCGCAACCGGTTCGCACCACTTCGCAACCGGTTCGCACCACTTCGCAACCGGTTCGCACCACTTCGCAACCGGTTCGCACCACTTCGCAACCGGTTCGCACCACTTCGCAACCGGTTCGCACCACTTCGCAACCGGTTCGCACCACTTCGCAACCGGTTCGCACCACTTCGCAACCGGTTCGCACCACTTCGCAACCGGTTCGCACCACTTCGCAACCGGTTCGCACCACTTCGCAACCGGTTCGCACCACTTCGCAACCGGTTCGCACCACTTCGCAACCGGTTCGCACCACTTCGCAACCGGTTCGCACCACTTCGCAACCGGTTCGCACCACTTCGCAACCGGTTCGCACCACTTCGCAACCGGTTCGCACCACTTCGCAACCGGTTCGCACCACTTCGCAACCGGTTCGCACCACTTCGCAACCGGTTCGCACCACTTCGCAACCGGTTCGCACCACTTCGCAACCGGTTCGCACCACTTCGCAACCGGTTCGCACCACTTCGCAACCGGTTCGCACCACTTCGCAACCGGTTCGCACCACTTCGCAACCGGTTCGCACCACTTCGCAACCGGTTCGCACCACTTCGCAACCGGTTCGCACCACTTCGCAACCGGTTCGCACCACTTCGCAACCGGTTCGCACCACTTCGCAACCGGTTCGCACCACTTCGCAACCGGTTCGCACCACTTCGCAACCGGTTCGCACCACTTCGCAACCGGTTCGCACCACTTCGCAACCGGTTCGCACCACTTCGCAACCGGTTCGCACCACTTCGCAACCGGTTCGCACCACTTCGCAACCGGTTCGCACCACTTCGCAACCGGTTCGCACCACTTCGCAACCGGTTCGCACCACTTCGCAACCGGTTCGCACCACTTCGCAACCGGTTCGCACCACTTCGCAACCGGTTCGCACCACTTCGCAACCGGTTCGCACCACTTCGCAACCGGTTCGCACCACTTCGCAACCGGTTCGCACCACTTCGCAACCGGTTCGCACCACTTCGCAACCGGTTCGCACCACTTCGCAACCGGTTCGCACCACTTCGCAACCGGTTCGCACCACTTCGCAACCGGTTCGCACCACTTCGCAACCGGTTCGCACCACTTCGCAACCGGTTCGCACCACTTCGCAACCGGTTCGCACCACTTCGCAACCGGTTCGCACCACTTCGCAACCGGTTCGCACCACTTCGCAACCGGTTCGCACCACTTCGCAACCGGTTCGCACCACTTCGCAACCGGTTCGCACCACTTCGCAACCGGTTCGCACCACTTCGCAACCGGTTCGCACCACTTCGCAACCGGTTCGCACCACTTCGCAACCGGTTCGCACCACTTCGCAACCGGTTCGCACCACTTCGCAACCGGTTCGCACCACTTCGCAACCGGTTCGCACCACTTCGCAACCGGTTCGCACCACTTCGCAACCGGTTCGCACCACTTCGCAACCGGTTCGCACCACTTCGCAACCGGTTCGCACCACTTCGCAACCGGTTCGCACCACTTCGCAACCGGTTCGCACCACTTCGCAACCGGTTCGCACCACTTCGCAACCGGTTCGCACCACTTCGCAACCGGTTCGCACCACTTCGCAACCGGTTCGCACCACTTCGCAACCGGTTCGCACCACTTCGCAACCGGTTCGCACCACTTCGCAACCGGTTCGCACCACTTCGCAACCGGTTCGCACCACTTCGCAACCGGTTCGCACCACTTCGCAACCGGTTCGCACCACTTCGCAACCGGTTCGCACCACTTCGCAACCGGTTCGCACCACTTCGCAACCGGTTCGCACCACTTCGCAACCGGTTCGCACCACTTCGCAACCGGTTCGCACCACTTCGCAACCGGTTCGCACCACTTCGCAACCGGTTCGCACCACTTCGCAACCGGTTCGCACCACTTCGCAACCGGTTCGCACCACTTCGCAACCGGTTCGCACCACTTCGCAACCGGTTCGCACCACTTCGCAACCGGTTCGCACCACTTCGCAACCGGTTCGCACCACTTCGCAACCGGTTCGCACCACTTCGCAACCGGTTCGCACCACTTCGCAACCAGTTCGCACCACTGCGCAACCAGTTCGCTCCACCCCCAACCAGCTCGCACCACTCCGCAACCAGTTCGCACAACTCCGCAACCAGTTCGCACCACTCCGCAGCCAGTTTTCACCACTCCGCAACCAGTTCGCACAACTCCACAACCAGTTCGCACCACTTTGCAACCACTTCACACCACTTTGCAATCACTTCACACCACTCCGCAACCAGGTTGCAACACTCCGCAACCAGTTCGCACCACTCCGCAACCAGTTCGCACCATTCCGCAACCATGTGGCACCACTCCGCAACCATTTCACACCACTCCGCAGCAAGTTCCCACCACTCCGCAGCCAGTTTGCACCACTCTGCAACCAGTTCGCACCACTCCGCATCCAGTTGGCACTACTCCGCAACCAGTTCGCACCACTCTGCATCCAGGTCGCACCTCTCTGGATCGAGGTCGCACCACTCCGCAGCCTGTTTGCACCACTGCGCAACTGGTTCGCACCACTCCGCAACCGGTTCGCACCACTCCGCAACCACTTCGCACCATTTTGCGACCAATTCGCACCACTTCACAACTTGTTTGCAACATTCCGCAACTTGTTCGCAATACTCAGCAAGCAGTTTGCACCACTCCGCAACCAGTTTGCACCACTCCGCAACCAGTTCGCACCACTCCGCAACCAGTTCACACCACTCCGCAACCAGTTCGCACCACTCCACAACCAGTTCGCACCACTCCGCAACCAGTTCGCACCACTCCGCAACCAGTTTGCACCACTCCGCAACCAGTTTGCACCACTCCGCAACCAGTTCGCACAACTCCACAACCAGTTCGCACCACTTTGCATTCACTTCACACCACTCTGCAATCACTTCACACCACACCGCAACCAGGTTGAAACACTCCGCAACCAGTTCGCACCACTCCGCAACCAGTTTGCACCATTCCGCAACCAGGTCGCACCACTCCGCAACCAGTTCACTCCACTCCGCAGCCAGTTCCCACGACTCTGCAGCCAGTTCGCACCACACTGCAACCAGTTTGCACCACTCTGCAACCAGTTCGCACCACTCCGCAACCAGTTTTCACCACTCCGCAACCAGTTTGCACCACTCCGCATCCAGTTGGCACCACTCCGCAACCAGTTCGCACCACTTCGCATCCAGGTCGCACCACTCTGGATCGAGGTCGCACCACTCCGCAGCCTGTTTGCAACACAGCGCAACCGGTTCGCACCACTTCGCAACCGGTTCGCACCACTCCGCAACCACTTCGCACCATTTTGCGACCAATTCGCACCACTTCGCAACTTGTTTGCAACATTCCGCAACTTCTTTGCAACTCTCCGCAAGCAGTTTGCACCACTCCGCAACCAATTTGCACAACTCCGCAACCAGTTGCACAACTCCGCAACCAGTTCGCACCAATCCGCAACCAGTTCGTATTACTCCGAAACCAGTTCGCACCAATCCGCAACTACTTAACACCACTCCGCAACCGGTTTTACCACTCCGCAACCAGTTCGCACCACTCCGCAACCAGTTCGCACCAGTCCACAACCAGTTCGCACCACTCCGCAACCAGTTCGTATTACTCCGAAACCAGTTCGCACCACTCCGCAACTACTTAACACCACTCCGCACCCGGTTTTACCACTCCGCAACCAGTTCGCACCACTCTGCAATCCTACCCCTCCGCAACCAGTTTGCACCACACCGCAACGAGTTTGCACCACTCCGCAACCAGTTTGCACCACTCCGCAGCCAGTTCGCACCACTCTGCAACCAGTTTGCACCACTCTGCAACCAGTTCGCACCACTCCGCAACCGGTTCGCACCACTCCGCAACCACTTCGCACCACTCGGCAACCAGTTCGCACCACTCCGCAACCGGTTCGCACCACTCCGCAACCACTTCGCACCACTCGGCAACCAGTTCGCACCACTCCGCAACCGGTTCGCACCACTCCGCAACCACTTCGCACCACTCGGCAACCAGTTCGCACCACTCCGCAACCGGTTCGCACCACTCCGCAACCACTTCGCACCACTCGGCAACCAGTTCGCACCACTCCGCAACCGGTTCGCACCACTCCGCAACCACTTCGCACCACTCGGCAACCAGTTCGCACCACTCCGCAACCGGTTCGCACCACTCCGCAACCACTTCGCACCACTCGGCAACCAGTTCGCACCACTCCGCAACCGGTTCGCACCACTCCGCAACCACTTCGCACCACTCGGCAACCAGTTCGCACCACTCCGCAACCGGTTCGCACCACTCCGCAACCACTTCGCACCACTCGGCAACCAGTTCGCACCACTCCGCAACCGGTTCGCACCACTCCGCAACCACTTCGCACCACTCGGCAACCAGTTCGCACCACTCCGCAACCGGTTCGCACCACTCCGCAACCACTTCGCACCACTCGGCAACCAGTTCGCACCACTCCGCAACCGGTTCGCACCACTCCGCAACCACTTCGCACCACTCGGCAACCAGTTCGCACCACTCCGCAACCGGTTCGCACCACTCCGCAACCACTTCGCACCACTCGGCAACCAGTTCGCACCACTCCGCAACCGGTTCGCACCACTCCGCAACCACTTCGCACCACTCGGCAACCAGTTTGCACCACTCCGCAACCAGTTTGCACCACCCCGCAACCAGTTTGCACCACTCCGCAACCAGTTCGCACCACTCCGCAACCAGTTTGCACCAATCCAAAACCAGTTCGAACCACTCCGAAACCAGTTTGCACCAGTCCAAAACCAGTTCGCACCACTCCGCAACAAGTTCACACCACTCCGCAGCCAGTTTGTACCACTCCGCAACCAGTTCGCACCACTCCACAACCGGTTCGCACCACTTTGCAACCACTTCACACGACTTCGCAACCACTTCACACCACTCCACAATCACTTCACACCACTCCGCAACCAGGTTGCAACACTCCGCAACCAGTTCGCACAACCCCGCAACCAGTTCACACCACTCTGCAGCCAGTTCCCACCACTCCTCATCCAGCTCGCACCACTCTGCAACGAGTTTCCACCACACTGCAACCAGTTCGCACCTCTCCGCAACCAATTTGCACCACTTCGCAACCAGTTCCCACCACTCCGCAACCAGTTCGCACAAATTCGCAACCAGTGCGCACCAATCCGCAACCCGTTCGCACCAATCCGCAACCAGTTTGCACCACTCCGAAACCAGCTCGCACCAATCCGCAACTAGTTTGCACCACTCCGCAACCAGTTTTACCACTCTGCAACCAGTTCGCACCACTCCGTAACGAGTTCGCACCACTCCGCAACCAGTTCGCACCACTCCGCATCCAGTTCGCACCAATCCGCAACTATTTTACACCACTCCGCAACCAGTTCGCACCACTGCGCAATCAGTTCGCACCATTCCGCAAACACTTCGCACCACTCCGCAACCAGTTCGCACCACTCCGCAACCAGTTTGCGCCACCCCGCAACCAGTTTGCACCACTCCGCAACCAGTTCGCACCATGCCGCAACCACTTCGCACCACTCGGCAACCAGTTTGCACCACTCCGCAACGAGTCCGCACCACTTTGCAACCAGTTTTACCACTCCGCAATCAGTTTGCACCACTCCGCAACGAGTCCGCACCACTTTGCAACCAGTTTTACCACTCCGCAATCAGTTTGCACCACTCCGCAACGAGTCCGCACCACTTTGCAACCAGTTTTACCACTCCGCAATCAGTTTGCACCACTCCGCAACGAGTCCGCACCACTTTGCAACCAGTTTTACCACTCCGCAATCAGTTTGCACCACTCCGCAACGAGTCCGCACCACTTTGCAACCAGTTTTACCACTCCGCAATCAGTTTGCACCACTCCGCAACGAGTCCGCACCACTTTGCAACCAGTTTTACCACTCCGCAATCAGTTTGCACCACTCCGCAACGAGTCCGCACCACTTTGCAACCAGTTTTACCACTCCGCAATCAGTTTGCACCACTCCGCAACGAGTCCGCACCACTTTGCAACCAGTTTTACCACTCCGCAATCAGTTTGCACCACTCCGCAACGAGTCCGCACCACTTTGCAACCAGTTTTACCACTCCGCAATCAGTTTGCACCACTCCGCAACGAGTCCGCACCACTTTGCAACCAGTTTTACCACTCCGCAATCAGTTTGCACCACTCCGCAACGAGTCCGCACCACTTTGCAACCAGTTTTACCACTCCGCAATCAGTTTGCACCACTCCGCAACGAGTCCGCACCACTTTGCAACCAGTTTTACCACTCCGCAATCAGTTTGCACCACTCCGCAACGAGTCCGCACCACTTTGCAACCAGTTTTACCACTCCGCAACCAGTTCGCACCACTCCCAAACCAGTTCGCACCAATCCGCAACTAGTTCGCACCAATCCGCAACCAGTTTTACCACTCCGCAACCAGTTCGCACCACTCCGCAACCAGTTTGCACCATGCCGCAACCACTTCGCACCACTCAGCAACCAGTTCACACCACTCGGCAACCAGTTTGCACCACCCCGCAACCAGTTTGCACCACTCCGCAACCAATTTGCACCACTCCGCAACCTGTTTGCACCAGTCCAAAACCAGTTCGCACCACTCCGCAACCAGTTTGCACCAGTCCAAAACCAGTTCGCACCACTCCGCAACACGTTCGCACCACTCTGCAGCCAGTTTGCACCACTCTGCAACAAGTTCGCACCACTCCACAACCAGTTCGCACCACTTCGCAACCACTTCACACCACTCTGCAATCACTTTCCACCACTCCGCAACCAGGTTGCAACACTCCGCAACCAGTTCGCCCCACTCCGCAACCAGTTCGCACCATTCCGCAACCAGGTCGCACCACCCCGCAACCAGTTCACACCACTCCGCAGCCAGTTCCCTCCACTCCGCAGCCAGTTCGCACCACTCTGCAACCAGTTTGCACCACTCTGCAACCATTTTGCACCACTCCGCAACCAGTTTGCACGACTTCGCAACCAGTTCGCACCACTCCGTAACCAGTTGGAACAACTCCGCAACCAGTTTGCACCACTCTGTATCCAGGTCGCACCACTCTGCATCAAGGTCGCACCACTTCGCAGCGTGTTTGCACCACTCCGCAACCGGTTTGCACCACTCCGCAACCGGTTCGCACCACTCCGCAACCACTTTGCACCACTTCGCAACCAATTCGTACCACTTTGCAACTTGTTCGGAACACTCTGCAACTTGTTCGCATCACTCCGCAAGCCATTTGCACCACTCCGCAACCAGTTCGCACCAATCCGCAACCACTTCGCACCACTCTGCAACCAGTTCGCACCAATCCGCAACCAGTTCGCACCACTCCGAAACCAGTTCGCACCAATCCGCAACTAGTTCGCACCACTCGGCAACCAGTTTTACCACTCCGCAACCAGTTCGCACCACTCCGCAACGAGTTCGCACCACTCCCCAACTATTTCACACCAGTCCGCAACCATTTTACACCACTCCGCAACCAGTTTGCACCACTCCGCAATCAGTTTGCACCATTCTGCAAACACTTCGCACCACTCTGCAACCAGTTCGCACCACTCTGCAACCAGTTTGCACCACCCCGCAACCAGTTTTCACCACTCCGCAACCAGTTTGCACCACTCCGCAACCAGTTTGTACCAGTTCAAAACCAGTTCGCACAACTCCGCAACCAGCTCGCACCACTCCGTAACCAGTTTGTACCACACCGCAACAACATTGCACCATTCCGCAACCAGTTTGCACCACTCTGCAACCAGTTTGTACCACTCCGCAACCAGTTCGAATAACTCCGCAACCTGATCGCACCACTCCGCAACCAGTTTGCACTACTCCACAACCAGTTTGCACCACTCCACAACCATTTCGCACCACTCCGCAACCAGTTCGCACCACTCCACAACCAGTTCGCACCACTCCGCAACCAGTTTGCACCACTCGGCAACCGGTTCGCACCACTCCGCAACCAGTTCACACCCCTCCGCAACCAGTTTGCTTCACTCCGCAACCACTTCGCACCACTCCGCAACCAGTTCGCACTACTCCCCAACCAGTTTGCACCACTCTGCAACCAGTTGGCACCACTCCGCAACCAGTTCGCACTACTCCCCAACCAGTTTGCACCACTCTGCAACCAGTTGGCACCACTCCGCAACCAGTTCGCACTACTCCCCAACCAGTTTGCACCACTCTGCAACCAGTTGGCACCACTCCGCAACCAGTTCGCACTACTCCCCAACCAGTTTGCACCACTCTGCAACCAGTTGGCACCACTCCGCAACCAGTTCGCACTACTCCCCAACCAGTTTGCACCACTCTGCAACCAGTTGGCACCACTCCGCAACCAGTTCGCACTACTCCCCAACCAGTTTGCACCACTCTGCAACCAGTTGGCACCACTCCGCAACCAGTTCGCACTACTCCCCAACCAGTTTGCACCACTCTGCAACCAGTTGGCACCACTCCGCAACCAGTTCGCACTACTCCCCAACCAGTTTGCACCACTCTGCAACCAGTTGGCACCACTCCGCAACCAGTTCGCACTACTCCCCAACCAGTTTGCACCACTCTGCAACCAGTTGGCACCACTCCGCAACCAGTTCGCACTACTCCCCAACCAGTTTGCACCACTCTGCAACCAGTTGGCACCACTCCGCAACCAGTTCGCACTACTCCCCAACCAGTTTGCACCACTCTGCAACCAGTTGGCACCACTCCGCAACCAGTTCGCACTACTCCCCAACCAGTTTGCACCACTCTGCAACCAGTTGGCACCACTCCGCAACCAGTTCGCACTACTCCCCAACCAGTTTGCACCACTCTGCAACCAGTTGGCACCACTCCGCAACCAGTTCGCACTACTCCCCAACCAGTTTGCACCACTCTGCAACCAGTTGGCACCACTCCGCAACCAGTTCGCACTACTCCCCAACCAGTTTGCACCACTCTGCAACCAGTTGGCACCACTCCGCAACCAGTTCGCACTACTCCCCAACCAGTTTGCACCACTCTGCAACCAGTTGGCACCACTCCGCAACCAGTTCGCACTACTCCCCAACCAGTTTGCACCACTCTGCAACCAGTTGGCACCACTCCGCAACCAGTTCGCACTACTCCCCAACCAGTTTGCACCACTCTGCAACCAGTTGGCACCACTCCGCAACCAGTTCGCACTACTCCCCAACCAGTTTGCACCACTCTGCAACCAGTTGGCACCACTCCGCAACCAGTTCGCACTACTCCCCAACCAGTTTGCACCACTCTGCAACCAGATGGCACCACTCTGTAACCAGTGCGTACCACTCCGCAACCAGTTTGCACCACTCCGCAACCACTTTGAACCACTCTGCAACCAGATCGCACCACTCTGCAACCAGTTTGCACCACTCCAAAACCAGTTCACACCACTCCGTAATCAATTCGCACAACTCTGCAACCAGTTTGCACCGCTCGGCAACCAGATCGCACCACACCGCAACCAGTTTGCACCACTCCGCAACCAGTTCGCACCTCTGTGCAACCACTTCCCACCACTCCGCAACCACTTCGCACCACTCCGCAACCACTTCGCACCACTGTACAACCATTTGGCACCACTCCGCAACCAGTTCACACCACTCCGCAACCCGTTCCGACCACTCCGCAACCAGTTTGCACCACTCCGTAACCAGTTCGCACCACTCCGCAACCAGTTCTCACGAGTCGGCAACCAGTTCGCACCACTCAGCAGCCAGTTCGCACTACTCCGCAACCAGTTCACACCACTCCACAACCAGTACGCACCACTCCGCGACCAGACCGCACCACTCCGCAACCAGTCCGCACCACTCTGCAACCAGTTTGCACCACTTCGCAACCAGATCGCACCACTCCGCAACCAGTTCGCACCACTCCGCAACCAGTTCGCACCACGCCGCAACCAGTTCGCACCACTCCACAACCAGTTCGCACCACTCCGCAACCAGTTCGTACCACTCCGCAACCAGTTCGCACCACTCCGCAGCCAGTTTGCACCACTCCGCAACCAGTTTGCACCACTCTACAACCAGTTTACACCACTTCGCAACCAGATCGCACCACTCCGCAACCAGTTCGCACCACTCGCAACCGTTTTCACCGCTCTGCAACCAGTTCCCACCACTCCGCAACTTGTTCGCACCACTCCGCAACCAGTTTGCACCACTCTACAACCAGTTTACACCACTTCGCAACCAGATCGCACCACTCCGCAACCAGTTCGCACCACTCGCAACCGTTTTCACCGCTCTGCAACCAGTTCCCACCACTCCGCAACTTGTTCGCACCACTCCGCAACCAGTTTGCACCACTCTACAACCAGTTTACACCACTTCGCAACCAGATCGCACCACTCCGCAACCAGTTCGCACCACTCGCAACCGTTTTCACCGCTCTGCAACCAGTTCCCACCACTCCGCAACTTGTTCGCACCACTCCGCAACCAGTTTGCACCACTCTACAACCAGTTTACACCACTTCGCAACCAGATCGCACCACTCCGCAACCAGTTCGCACCACTCGCAACCGTTTTCACCGCTCTGCAACCAGTTCCCACCACTCCGCAACTTGTTCGCACCACTCCGCAACCAGTTTGCACCACTCTACAACCAGTTTACACCACTTCGCAACCAGATCGCACCACTCCGCAACCAGTTCGCACCACTCGCAACCGTTTTCACCGCTCTGCAACCAGTTCCCACCACTCCGCAACTTGTTCGCACCACTCCGCAACCAGTTTGCACCACTCTACAACCAGTTTACACCACTTCGCAACCAGATCGCACCACTCCGCAACCAGTTCGCACCACTCGCAACCGTTTTCACCGCTCTGCAACCAGTTCCCACCACTCCGCAACTTGTTCGCACCACTCCGCAACCAGTTTGCACCACTCTACAACCAGTTTACACCACTTCGCAACCAGATCGCACCACTCCGCAACCAGTTCGCACCACTCGCAACCGTTTTCACCGCTCTGCAACCAGTTCCCACCACTCCGCAACTTGTTCGCACCACTCCGCAACCAGTTTGCACCACTCTACAACCAGTTTACACCACTTCGCAACCAGATCGCACCACTCCGCAACCAGTTCGCACCACTCGCAACCGTTTTCACCGCTCTGCAACCAGTTCCCACCACTCCGCAACTTGTTCGCACCACTCCGCAACCAGTTTGCACCACTCTACAACCAGTTTACACCACTTCGCAACCAGATCGCACCACTCCGCAACCAGTTCGCACCACTCGCAACCGTTTTCACCGCTCTGCAACCAGTTCCCACCACTCCGCAACTTGTTCGCACCACTCCGCAACCAGTTTGCACCACTCTACAACCAGTTTACACCACTTCGCAACCAGATCGCACCACTCCGCAACCAGTTCGCACCACTCGCAACCGTTTTCACCGCTCTGCAACCAGTTCCCACCACTCCGCAACTTGTTCGCACCACTCCGCAACCAGTTTGCACCACTCTACAACCAGTTTACACCACTTCGCAACCAGATCGCACCACTCCGCAACCAGTTCGCACCACTCGCAACCGTTTTCACCGCTCTGCAACCAGTTCCCACCACTCCGCAACTTGTTCGCACCACTCCGCAACCAGTTTGCACCACTCTACAACCAGTTTACACCACTTCGCAACCAGATCGCACCACTCCGCAACCAGTTCGCACCACTCGCAACCGTTTTCACCGCTCTGCAACCAGTTCCCACCACTCCGCAACTTGTTCGCACCACTCCGCAACCAGTTTGCACCACTCTACAACCAGTTTACACCACTTCGCAACCAGATCGCACCACTCCGCAACCAGTTCGCACCACTCGCAACCGTTTTCACCGCTCTGCAACCAGTTCCCACCACTCCGCAACTTGTTCGCACCACTCCGCAACCAGTTTGCACCACTCTACAACCAGTTTACACCACTTCGCAACCAGATCGCACCACTCCGCAACCAGTTCGCACCACTCGCAACCGTTTTCACCGCTCTGCAACCAGTTCCCACCACTCCGCAACTTGTTCGCACCACTCCGCAACCAGTTTGCACCACTCTACAACCAGTTTACACCACTTCGCAACCAGATCGCACCACTCCGCAACCAGTTCGCACCACTCGCAACCGTTTTCACCGCTCTGCAACCAGTTCCCACCACTCCGCAACTTGTTCGCACCACTCCGCAACCAGTTTGCACCACTCTACAACCAGTTTACACCACTTCGCAACCAGATCGCACCACTCCGCAACCAGTTCGCACCACTCGCAACCGTTTTCACCGCTCTGCAACCAGTTCCCACCACTCCGCAACTTGTTCGCACCACTCCGCAACCAGTTTGCACCACTCTACAACCAGTTTACACCACTTCGCAACCAGATCGCACCACTCCGCAACCAGTTCGCACCACTCGCAACCGTTTTCACCGCTCTGCAACCAGTTCCCACCACTCCGCAACTTGTTCGCACCACTCCGCAACCAGTTTGCACCACTCTACAACCAGTTTACACCACTTCGCAACCAGATCGCACCACTCCGCAACCAGTTCGCACCACTCGCAACCGTTTTCACCGCTCTGCAACCAGTTCCCACCACTCCGCAACTTGTTCGCACCACTCCGCAACCAGTTTGCACCACTCTACAACCAGTTTACACCACTTCGCAACCAGATCGCACCACTCCGCAACCAGTTCGCACCACTCGCAACCGTTTTCACCGCTCTGCAACCAGTTCCCACCACTCCGCAACTTGTTCGCACCACTCCGCAACCAGTTTGCACCACTCTACAACCAGTTTACACCACTTCGCAACCAGATCGCACCACTCCGCAACCAGTTCGCACCACTCGCAACCGTTTTCACCGCTCTGCAACCAGTTCCCACCACTCCGCAACTTGTTCGCACCACTCCGCAACCAGTTTGCACCACTCTACAACCAGTTTACACCACTTCGCAACCAGATCGCACCACTCCGCAACCAGTTCGCACCACTCGCAACCGTTTTCACCGCTCTGCAACCAGTTCCCACCACTCCGCAACTTGTTCGCACCACTCCGCAACCAGTTTGCACCACTCTACAACCAGTTTACACCACTTCGCAACCAGATCGCACCACTCCGCAACCAGTTCGCACCACTCGCAACCGTTTTCACCGCTCTGCAACCAGTTCCCACCACTCCGCAACTTGTTCGCACCACTCCGCAACCAGTTTGCACCACTCCCCAACCAGTTCCCACCACTCCGCAACCAAATCGAACCACTTCGCAACCAGTTTGCACCACTCCGCAACCAGATCGCGCAACTCCGCAAGTAGTTCGCACAACTGCAAAACCCCTTTGCACCACTCCACACCCAGTTCGCACCACTCCGCAACCAGTTCGCACCACCCCACAACCAGTTCGCACCACTCCGCAACCGGTTTGCACCACTCCGCGACCGATTCGAACCACTCCGCAACATGTTCGCACCACTCCGCAACCAGTTTGCACCACGCCGCAAGCAGTTCACACCACTCCACAACCAGTTCACACCACTCGGCAACTAGTTTGCACCACTCCAAAACCAGTTCGCACCAATCTGCAACCACTTCCCACCACTCCGCAACCACTTCGCACCACTCCGCAACCACATCGCACCACTCTGCAACCATTTGGCACCGCTCCGCAACCAGTTCGCACCAATCTGCAACCACTTCCCACCACTCCGCAACCACTTCGCACCACTCCGCAACCACATCGCACCACTCTGCAACCATTTGGCACCGCTCCGCAACCAGTTCACACCACTCCGAAACCAGTTCACACCACTCCGCAACCAGTTCGCACCACTCCGCAACCAGTTCACACCAGTTCGCAACCAGTTCGCACCGCTCAGCATCCATTTCGCACTACTCCGCAACCAGTTCGCACCACTTCGCAACCCATTTGTACCACTCCGCAACCAGTTTGCACCACTCTGCAACCCGTTCGCACCACTTCAAAACCAGTCCGCACCACTCCACAACCAGTCCGCACCACTCCGCCACCAGTCCGCACCACTCGCAAACAGTTTGCACCACTCCGCAACCAGTCCGCACCACTCGCAACCAGTCCGCACCACTCGCAACCAGTCCGCACCACTCGCAACCAGTTTGCACCACTCCGCACCCAGTTCGCACCACTCCCCAACCAGTTGGCACCACTCCACAACCAGTTGGCACCAATCCGCAGCCAGTTTGCACCACTCCGCAACCAGTTTGCACCACTCCGCAACCAGTTCACAGCACTCCACAACCAGTTCGCACCACTCGGAAACCAGTTTGCACCATTCCGCAACCAGTTCGCACCACTCTGCAACCACTTCCCACCACTCCGCAAGCACTTCTCACCATCCGCAACCACTTCGTACCACTCTGCAACCATTTGGCACCACTCCGCAACCAGTTCACACAACTCCGCAGCCACTTCGCACCACTCCACAACCAGTTCGCACCACTCCGCAACCAGTTCACACTAGTTCGCAACCAGTTCGCACCGCTCAGCAGCCAGTTCGCACTACTCCGCAACCAGTTCGCACCACTCCGCAACCAGTTTGTACCACTCCACAACCAGTTTGCACCACTCTGCAACCTGTTCGCACCACTTCACAACAAGTCCGCACCACTCCGCAACCAGTTGGCACCACTCCCAACCAGTTTGCACCACTCCGAAACCAGGCCGCACCACTCGCAACCAGTCCGCACTACTCGGAACCAGTTTGCACCACTCCGCAAGCAGTTCGCACCACTCCGGAACCAGTTGGCACCACTCCGCAACCAGTTGGCACCAATGCGCAACCAGTTTGCAACACTCCGCAACCAGTTCGCACCACTCCGCAACCAGTGCGCACCACTCCGCAACCAGTTCGCACCACTCCGCAACCAGGGCGCACCACTCCGCAACCAGTTCAAACCACTCCACAACGAGTTCGCACTACTCTGCGACCAGTTCGCACCACTCCGCACCCGTTTGCACCACTCCGCAACCAGTTCGCACCACTCTGCAACCTGTTTGCACCAGTTGGCAACCAGTTTGCACCACTCCGCAACCAGTTTGCACCACTCCACAACCAGTTCGCACCACTCGACAACCAGTTTGCACCACTGTGTAACCATTTCGCATCACTCCACAACCCATTCGCACCACTCCACAACCAGTTTGCACCACTCTGCAACCTGTTCGCACCACTCCGCAACCAGTTTGCACCACTCCGCCACCAGTCCGCACCAATCCGCAACCAGTTTGCACCACTCCGCAACCAGTTCGCACCACTCTGCAGCCCGTTCGCACCACTTCACAACCAGTTTGCACCACTCCGCAACCAGTTCCTGTCAAGAATGAGAACACAACGGATGTGTTGGATTGAATGAATGAATGAGAGCTAGGACAAATTGTGGCCTAAGTAGTAAAACAGGAAGGTAAACAGCAAGTGGGGTGAGGTGAGGTGCTGTGAAGG
>SZWC01023739.1:21916-39403 GCA_023375785.1 Penium margaritaceum
GGGGGGGGTTGCCCCCGGATCTCTCCTGGCACACGCGGGCAGCCCGGATGGCCGGCGTGGCAAGCCGGCGAAGATTCGCAAGAAGCACGGTCGTAGTGCAGAAACGGGAGGAGTCGAATCCAGACCAGTCCTTTTTTGGCTTACATAGCAACCCTATTACAATCGCTTCGCGTGCCAAACGACGATGAAGAAAATCGTGATTGGTGGATCGGTCATCTTCCTGACGTATCCACCAATCAGGGTGCGAAACATTGTCGGACTGTATCCCCCCCAACGTCTGCGGACGCACAGCTTAGGTCGGCGCGATGGCAAACATCATGGACGTCGACCTAAATTTCCGGACAGACCCCGGATCGAACGGAATGACCAGTCCGACGCCAAGACAAAAGGGTAAGGACGGTAAGTTGGGTTGGGTCCAGCCCGTCGAGTCCACCGGCGAGCAGAATTTAATGTTGTTTTTGGGTTACATAGTAACCCTATTACATTCGCTTCGCGTGCCAAACGACGCTCAAGAAAATCGTGATTGGTGGATCGGTCATTTTCCTGACGTATCCACCAATCAGGGTGCGAAAAACTGTCGGACTGTATGCCCCCTCATGTCCACGGACGCACGGGACAGGTCGGCCCAACTGATAAAGATCACGGACATCGACCTACGTTTCCGGACAGACCCTGGATCGTACGGAATGATCAGTCCGACGCCAAGACAAAAGGGTAAGGACGGTACGTTGGGTTGGGTCCAGCCCGTCGAGTCCACTGGCGAGCAGAAATCAATGTTGTTTTTCCCCCTCTATGTCGCTCCTCCTTGGCCTCGCCCTGTCCTGTTTCACGTAACTGGTCGTCATGGCAAACTCTTTAGACTCGTGAACCCGACTTCAAACAGGGTTAACATACAAATGAAAAAAAAGAAATTCAACCAAAGTTATAGATGAAGGTGAACAATTTCTATTCTGCCTATAATTAAGTACTCTTTTTTTATAACATAAGGAAACATCCAAAATTCATCCACATTTGTCGAAGATCACTTTTTTGTGAAGTTCATAATGGACGTGTGAAACTATCATGTTCACAATAAAAGAACACATTCATCTCATATAACTTAATTTATCATCAGATATAACTATATTAATAAAAAAGACCGGGAAGAAATGCCTTTAGAGGTTTTTCTTACATAATCGTGTATCGTCACGCGCATTCGGACAATTTTTTGTTATGTATTTTTTGCTTTAACATCCACAAAAGCTGGAATAAATCCATCATAGCTTGAAGTAATTTAAGAAGAGTTCGCCCAAACCATACACAATGTTTGAGAGCACTCATGGGCGAGCCAAAAAAAATAGTTTGAACGAATGAGGGTGACAGTTTGGCAGTCCATGTACAACCAGTTTTGGCTTCCACGGACGAGGTAAAGTCTCATGGCAAACCTTCCATGATGTGGTCCAGATTGCGGGCATTTATTTAGCCTCTTAAGAGATACTAATATGAATACTTTTGCTCGGTTACTATGTAACCCTATGCACGCTTTGCGTGCAACACCTGCCTCTTGTTTCCCCTCTATGTCGCTCCTCCTTGGCCTCGCCCTGTCCTGTTCCACGAAACTGGTCGTCATGGCAAACTCTTTAGACTCGTGAACCCGGCTTCAAACAGGGTTAACATACAAATAAAAGAAAAGAAATTCAACCACAGTTATAGACGAAGGTAAATAAATTCAATTCTACATATAATTACGTATCATTATTTTTTATAACATAAGGAAACATCCAAAATTCATCCACATTTGTTGAAGATCATTTTTTTTGTGAAGTTCATAATAGACGTGTGAAACTCTCATGTTCACAATGAAAGAGCATATTCATCTAATGTAAATGAATTCATCATCAGATAGAACTATATTCATAGAAAAGATCGAGAAGAAATGCCTTTAGAGGTTTTTCTTCAATATGTTGGTGAATTGTTTTACATAATAGTGTATCGTCAAGCGCATTCGGTCAATTTTTGGTTATGTCTTTTTCTCTTTTACATCCACACAAGCTGGAATAAATCGAGCATAGATCGAAGTAATTTAGGAAGAGTTCGCCCAAACCATACACAATGTTTAAGAGCACTCATGAGAGAACAAAAAAAAATAGTTTGAACGAATGCGGGTGACGGTTTGGCAGTCCATTTACAACCAGTTTTGGCTTCCACGGACGAGGTAAAGTCTCATGGCAAACCTTCCATGATGTGGTCCAGATTGCAGGCATTTATTTGGCCTCTTAAGAGATACTAACATGAATGCTTTTGTTCGGTTACCATGTAACCCTATGCACGCTTTGCGTGCAACACCTGCCTCTTGTTTTTTCTGCAAGCAGGGATGGCAACTGTGAGCAAGTGCCCGCCTCCGGACCACCTCTCTTACCAATCGTCTCAAGTGAGTGCAAGAAAGTTACTTGTGAAAATGTAAGAGTAGGGATAGTATTCTAATCAAATAAAAATATTAATTGATTTTTTTTCTGGTTATGTAGGGCTTCGGCGCAAGGCCAAGACACACCACTCTTCTATTCTAAACACCTAAAAGGAATCGTTATGTCTGAAGTAAGTTTATAGGAAACGAATTGACTCACGGAAACATGAAGATAGTTTTTTTATCCTCATTTGATGCATCATAAGTGATTGTGGGCAGGGTACCTCGTGTCCTCACAACACCGGAACGTCTCCGACAACGTAGGTCTCCATCATCGAGAAAAATCAAGTGATGTTTGGAATACACCGTAAAATATCATAAAGAACTACAACTACATTTTCACAACTAGAGAAGTTTGAGGAATTGAAGGTCACGAGGCCACTCGCAACACTCGTCCACAAAATAGAGTGCCGAGGTATCAACCATTTCGAAACTTTCATTAAGTATAGTTAATTGAGTATTTTATCCTGGAAAAACAACAATCGTGGCACTAGCAATGAATTATCTGAATGAGCACTCTCGAGGTCAAGCTTGCACATCTCAATCGGCCACCACTCGTGGCACTAGCAATGAATTATCTTAATGAGCACTCTCGAGGTCAAGCTTGCACATCCCAATCGGCCACCCCATGTAGGATTGAGATGGCTCGAAGACCGTACGTCAAGAGCGACAATTAGAGTGGCAGAAATCGTGTGTGCAACACATCACACGCCCCGAGCATTGGTGCACATTCGTAGTTTTCCATACTACATGACCAGATGAGGTACTTGGACGATAGAAGAACTCCCACCGAGAAAATTCTAGAAGTCACACGATTGAGAATGAATACTCGCAAATGGCTAAGACTACTCACCTAAACGCCTTCTATGGTTGTACACAGGTGCAACCATGTGAAGAAGTTCGATGTGCATTTGATGGTTACACTATCATCCATTGATAGTGTATTACGTCGCAAATCTCGTCCATTACGCTGACCCTCACTCTCCCCAGCTTCCGCTTCAAGACAAGTTGACATGTAGGTAGCAAATTTTGTCCAGCCGCTGCGAAATCGTGGTCCTCAAAAAATCGCATCTAGTGTCGTTGCTACCTGCATTCGAGTCATCACGCATGCATCAGCTACTAGAGTGATGCATCGCACCACTTTCATTGCTCGGCTACGATGGTTCCGTAAACTAGTTAGCCATTTCATGTCCACTCCTGGCCTCCCACGCCGTTCAAGGTCCTCCACACTTCCTGGATAGCCACGATACCGTACCTCATAAGCATCAAGCACAGATATAGGGGTGTGAGCCTTTAGAAAGTCCTTGTACAACCTATTGGCTAGGGAAGCATTTGGAGGTAATGCTAACCTCACCCTCCTCCCTCTGACCTCTCCCCTTCCTCCCACTCCTTCGTTGGCCTCGTCTCTTTGTCCGTCCTCTCGTACAGATGTTGAAGCACCAACATCAATCCCTTGGTTCCCTTCCTCTTCAACGAGGACCAATAGTTGGTGAAATGACAGCTCCTGCTGTTGTTGATGTTGTTGCGGTTGCTGTTGCTGGTGGTGCTGTTGTAATGACGGTGGCTGTTCTTGCACTGGCTGCTCATCGTTCTCCGGTTGCTCTTCGTTCCCTCCTTGTTGCTGTTATTGCTGTTCTTCCTGATGATGCTGATGCTGCTGTTGCTATTGCTGTTGCTGCTGGTGTTGCATGTGCTCCTGCTGTTGATGCTGCTGTTGCTGCTGTTGTTGTTGCTGCTGCTGCTGTTGCTGTTCCTGTTGCTGCTCCTGCTGTTGTTGTTGTGGTCGCTGTTGCTGTTGTTGTTGCTGTTGCTGCTCGTGCTGCTGCTGCTGCTGTAAGTGCTGTTGTTGCTCCATGGACGTAGTGTCTCGCACTTGGTTTGCAACGCACAACAACCTACATGCAAACTCTTGTTAATGCGTGCATTGAGACAACTGATCTCCTCATCCCTCTGTGCCAGCTCCGCCTCCTTCACCTTCATTTTCTCTCGAAGGTCATGAAGGATTGCCTTGAGCTGTACATTGTCTTCTTGTGAACGCAGACGGAGAACGACCTCCTGCATGCGAAGGTAATGGGAGATGTACATTGTTGTCAAAAATGAGTGTACACATTGACATGGATACATGCCACTCCCCTCCCCCTCCATCATGTGCAAGCATCAACATGAATCTGCAAGCAGCGACATGAACTTGGAAGCGTCCACATTCCTCGTCAACCATCGACATGCAGCGACATACATCGGCATGCGACGACATACATCGACATGCGTGGGCATGCAGCGGCATGCATCGGCGCGCATTGACATACATCGGCATGCATCGGCATGTATTTACATGCATTGGCCTGCATCGGCATGCATCGGCATGCATGGGTATGCATCGGCACACATGTAAGAGGTTTGTGTAGCTACAGAATGCTTTTGGATTATCTGTCTTTAAGCCCCTATCACCCTCACACCACCCCTCCCCATCACCCCCCTCCGGCTCCCTAAATACATACCTCGACTGTGCTTGCAGACAGGTCTTTCACTGTTGCCGACCAGTTATCCTCCTTGGCTTTGACCTCGCGCGCCCATGTCTTGAACACTTCAAGCTCGCAGATTGGATTCAGCTTCACGTACGGATGATCCTTTGTCTCTTCATGCATGGAGAGTAATGCCAAGTAGCGCAACACCGCCCATCGACCCCTCTCCACAACAGCTTCAAGGAAAGCTGTCGCCGAAACCTGCCTCTCTGTTGCAGGTGTTCGTGGATCAGAGTTTAGTATTGAGACGCGCTTGTACTCCTCATCGACCCAAGAAAAGATGTACTCCTTAGCAAGCTGGACTCACTCGTCGGGGATAGCTACATCATTCCTTGGTATATTGTGCATCTTTGGATCTTTTGAGAACCCCGCCTGAATGAGAAGTCCCTCGAGCGGCACATTCCAGAGATATGACATCTCTAGATGACTGCCGACCCACCTACCAAGCCTAGCAATGTCTGAAGTATCGGCCCCCCGCCGATCCGCATCTCGAGTCCCGGATCCACGCGAGGCATGAGTCAGACTAGATGATGGTATTCCACAGACTCAGAAGAGGGTCTTGACCATCGCTAAATGCTCGTCGTACGTGAGTGGTTTCTCAAACTCCGTGAACGGGTGAAAGAAGGGTCGTTCAAACCATGTCTGTCGAGAACTGAAGTCAATTTTTCGATCACGCACTTCAATCGGTGAGAAGTCCAGCAGCCAATGTAACCACATGAACATTTCTGAGACTGGACACTGCGTCCACACTCTGTGTGGGGCTGTTGCCAAAATCTCTGTCCTACCATTCTTGTTGGACTTTCCCTCCTTGTCCACATAGCCAATGTAGAAACATGGTGTTGGCCCACAATGCTCCTCTGCGACCTCACACAAGTGCATTGTGAACAACTTGAGATCACGTAGTGTCTCGCCACGACTGATGGGGGCATGGGAAGATATGAGCATCGTACGCATCATAAGAGCATTATGGAGCTCTTTGGTTACGCACGTATCTCTCTCCCACAGCGATACGGCTGTACTGTACAATGGTCCAACATGCTCTTGTACTGTTTGGCATTCTACCCATCAGCATTTGTGTTGGCTTGAATATCGGCATACCGCTTTTTCATGTGTTTCCAAACGTTGATCTTGCAATGTTTAACTTTGCCTTGATGAACGATAGGTCCCTGAGGGGCACTGGCTGCCTTTGGCCAAGTGCAATGGCCTCAACATTCGTGAACAACACAAGACTCTTAGCACGCAACTCCAACTGGTGCCAAGTAAGGTTCGATGGAAATGAACCAAACCATGCCTCTAAGCGATCGGCGGTATTTTTTGGCCCCCTTGTCCAAGGCTCCACAATTTCTTTCCACTCCCCATTTGTGAGGCCTAGTAAGGTGCCAACCTCATCGGCGCTCTCACCGACTAACCCTGCCTTGTCCGCCACCCAATTTTTGAACCGCTTGTAGTTAGCTGCATACAGTTGCCTTGTCTTAGGGCTCTTTGATGCTATGTGCTTTGTTGCTTGCTCTACACGCTGTTGGGGACTCAGTTGGAGTGTCCTCTGGCTGACAAGGTGTGAGTTGGCCTCCTCTAACACTTGCTCAAGTGTTTGCTCAACTTCAGGTACCTCCTAATTCTGTCCTTGCCCCTCTTCTTGTTGTTGCTACCATTGCTGCCGTTGCTGTTGCCGTTGTTGCTGCTACTGTTGCTGCTGCTGCTGCGATTGATGTTGCTGCTGCTGCTGCTCTTCACCCTCTCCCACACATGCCTGCCGTTCATCTACTTCATGTTCAGTTTCTACCCTAACTCTTTGCCTCCTCTCGTCTTGCACGTCCTCGTTAAGGACGCGTCGACCACTAGATTCCTCAACTCTTTTAATCTGTTCGTCAGCATCTTCTTGTTGACGAAGATGCTCTTGGTGTTTTGCCCATAAGTCCTGAATTAGTGGGTGCCATTGAACCTATTGTTGTTGCTGCTGCTGTTGCTGTTGTTGCTCCCGCTGCTGCTGTTGTTGCTGCTGCTATTGTTGCTGTTGCAGTTGTAGTTGTTGTAACTGCTGTAGCTATTGTTCATGCTGTTGCTATTCTTGTTGCATGCGAAACACATGCTCTTGAACCTCTCGCTTGTTCTGGAGGTTTTGCACTATGCCACGTAGATGTTGTTCAAACAGTTGTTGTTGTGTGATCCGAATGTGTAAAGCATGGAGCTACTGCTATAGTTGTGGGAGCTGTGGACTTTGTGGTGAAAGAGTGGCCTGAAGTTATGTATACAACGTCCTATACTGCTGCTGCTCTTGCGTAAGTGCTTGGACATGCAGTTGTTGTTGGTGGTATTGCTGTTGTGCAAGCTCAAATTGCACAATGGATTCCTCGTGCGACCTCCTATCCTGCTGCTTCGGCCGTTGCTCCATGGCACGGTGGTACATCGCTTCATTCACAACATTGATTTGATGTGGCATTGGACTTTCAACTTGCCTTAAGGGTGGAGGAGAGAGGTTGGTGCCTGGTTGTACTGTTGATGAACGGAGTCGGAGGGCGGCAAGGAGGTCCAGTTGGCATTTATCTGCTTGCAACGTCATGCATCACATGCATCCACATATAGCAGCATGCAATGGCATGCATCACAATGCACCTACATACATCACAATGCACCGACATGCATCGGCATGAATCATCATGCACTGACATGTATCAACATTAAAATGCACGAATCTGCAAGAATTGGCATGAATCTGTGAGCATGGACAAGATTTTGCAAGCGTCAACACCGATGAATGTGCGGCGACATGGATCGACATGGATGGGCATGCATCGGCATGCATCGCCGTGTGTCAGAATGCATGGACATTTAGGATGAATTAAGTCCATGAATCTGCATACATCGGCGTGCATCGACAAACATCGGTATGTATTGACATGCATCGGTGTGCATCGACATGAACCTGCAACAATCAAAATGCATCGGTAAGCATCGGCATGCATCGACATGCATCCACAAGCATCGGCAAGCATCGGCATGCGATGACGTGCATCGACCTACATGTAGAAATATTGGCATGAATCTGCAAATATAAACCCTAATCAGCAAGCATCGGCATGAATGTGCAAGCATCGACGTGCATTGACATGCATGTACAAGAATCGGCATGAATGTACAAGCGTCGGCGTGCATCGACAGGCATCGACATGCATCGACAGGCATCGACATTCATCGGCATGCATTGACAGGCATCGACATTTATCGGCATGAATCGACATGCATCGGCAAGCATCGGCAAGAATCAGCATGCAACGACGTGCATCGGTAAGCATCGACATGAATGAGCATGTATCGACATGCATCGGCATGCATCAGCCTGCATTGGCCTGCATCGGCATGCATCAGTGTGAATGAACATACATTTGCAAGCATGCATGGGCATACACCGGCATGTATCGATGGGTGTCAACGTGCATGAAAATTCAGGTTCAAGTATCGGCATGAATTTGAATACGTCGACGTGCATCAACACACGTCGGTATATATCAACATGCATCGGTGTACATCGACATGAATCTGGAACAATGAGCACGAATGTGCAAGCATCGACAAGAATTCACTAGCATTGACATTCATGAACATGATCGGCATGCATCGACATGCATCGATATGCATCGACATGCATGGACACGCATTGACATGCATCCATAAGGTTTGACATGAATCTGCAAGCATGAGTAAGTCTCTGTTAGCATCGGCGTGCATCGACATGCATCGGTAAGCATGTACATGCATTGGCATGCATCCAAATGAATCTGCAAGAACCGACATGAATGTATGAGAATCGACCATAATCTCTAAGTGTCCACATTCATGAACATGAATCGATCGACATGCATCGGCATGCATCGGTAGGCGTCGACATGCATCGGCATGCAACGACATGCATCAGCAAGCATCCGCAAGCATCGGCATGCAACGACGTGAATCGACTTGCATGTAGAAGTATAGGCATGAATCTGCAATTGTAAACCGTAATCTGACTGCATCTGCATGAATGTGGAAGCATCGATGTGCATCGACATGCATGTACAAGCATCGACATGAATGTGCAAGCATCAATATGCATGAACCATGCATGTTCAAGTATAGGCATGAATGTACAAGTGTCGGCGTGCATCGACGTGCATTGGCATGCATCGGCATGCATCGGCAGGCGTCGTCATGCATCGGCATGCATCGGCATGCAACGACATGCATCAGCAAGCATCCGCAAGCATCGGAATGCAACGACGTGCATCGACTCTCATGTAGAAGTATCGGCATGAATCTGCAATTGTAAATCCTAATCAGCAAGTATTGCCATGAATGTGCAAGCATCGATGTGCAACGACATGCATGTATAAGTATCGGCATGAATCTGCAAGCATCGACGTGCATTGACATGCATGTACAGGTCTCGGAGTGAGTCTGCATGCATCGGCAAGAATCTACACGCATTGGCGTACATCGGCGTGCATCGGTGTGCATCGGCGTGCATCGGCGTGCATTGACGTGCATCGACGTGCATCAGTGTGCATCGACGTGCATCGGCGTGCATCGGCATGCATCGGTGTGCATCGGCGTGCATCGGCGTGCATCGGTGTGCATCGGCGTGCATCGGCGTGCAGCGACGAACATTAGCGTGCATCAACATACATTTGCAAGCATTGACATGGATCTGGCTCGTGTAGCATCATCATGCATTGACATACATCGGCATGCGTGGGCATGCATCCACATGCATCGACACGCATGGACATGCATTGACATGAATCGGCATGCATCGGCATGCATTCGCATGCATCGGCATGCATCGACATAAATTGGCATGCATCGACATGCATCGACATGAAAAGGCATGCATTGGCAGGCATCGGCAGGCATCGGCTTGCATTGGCATGCATCGACATGCATCGACATGAATCGGCATGCATCGGCATGCATTCGCATGCATCGGCATGCATCGACATAAATTGGCATGCATCGACATGCATCGACATGAAAAGGCATGCATTGGCAGGCATCGGCAGGCATCGGCTTGCCTTGGCATGCATCGGCGTGCATGAGCGAGAACCAGCATGCATCGGCGTGCATCGGCTTGCATCAGCATGCATCGGCATGCATCGGCGTGCATCGACGTGCATCGGCGTGCATCGGCGTGCATCAGCGAGAACCAGCATGCATCTATAAGCATCGGAATGAATTTGCATGCATCGGCGTGCATCGACGTGCATCGACGTGCATCGGCGTGAATCGGTGTGCATCGGCGTGCATCGATGTGCATTGGCGTGCATCAGCATGCATCGGCGTGCATCGGTGTCCATCGGCGTGCAACGATGGACATCAATGTGCATTAACATACATTTGCAAGAATTGACATGGATGTGGCTCGTGTAGCATCGTCATGCATTGACATACATCGACATGCGTGGGCATGCATCCACATGCTTTGACACACATTGACATGCATTGACATGAATCGGCATGCATCGGCATGCATTCGCATGCATCGGCGCGCATCGACATAAAATGGCATGCATCGCCATGCATCCACATAAATTGGCATACATCGGCAGGTATTGGCATGCATCGGCGTGCATCAGCAAGAACCAGCATGCATCTGTAAGCATCGGAATGAATTTGCATGCATCAGCGTGCATCGGCGTGCATCGGAATGCAGCGGTGTGCTTCGGCGATGCATGCTGATGCATCGCCGATGCATCGGCGTGCTTCGGCATAAACTTGGGAGAAACGGCATGAGTTTGCATGCGTCGGCAAGCATTGGCATGCATCGGCATGAATTTTGGAGCCATGCCTTCAATTGGCATGAATAGGCGATGAATTTGCATGAATCAGCATGAATTGGCATGAATTGGCATGAATGTGCATGAATCGACCTTAATTGGCATGAATTGGCAAGCATGGACATGCATCACCGTGCATTGGCATGCAACCACGGTAGCCCAAGCACTTCTTTTTTTCTAGGATTGTGTTTTCTTTGACAAGACATTTTTCTCACTCCCGTGTTTCCACTTATCTTCATCAATTCTCACCTGACAGTTGCATGTTTCCTATGCTTCATGAATGTGGCTGCGCGGCCATATCGTCCATCAAAGTCCCTCCCGCTCCCTTGGTTGTGCAGCTTCCCACTGAAGTCCCTCCCTCCTTGATCCGTCTCACAAGTAGACTAGAATTCCACTATGACCTCACATGTGGGAAAGTGATGTGAGTTTGTAGGGCTAATGTGTGGGCAGAAGGCTAGTTACCACAGCAGCTGCTGCTACAGTTGCTGCTTCGATTGCGTCGCACTTCCCCTCACAGAATCTCACTTTGCCTCAGTCAATCGCACTTGGCCTCTGAATCGCACTTTGCCTCAGTGCGTGACCACCCTGAGCACTTCAGGCGCTGGTCTGGATGCCGACGGCTGTGTGTTGAGCCTTGTCACCAAGTGGATTTGAACTCGCGCACAGGTGAAGCCTGCCGGCCAGTCCCAAACAGATGGGACGTAGACGATCATTTTTTGGAAAACATTCCCCTCTTCGTGGCGTCCACAGAATTATGGCTTGGTGGGCATTTGGTGGGTTTGGTTTGGTAGGCTGTCGTCAACAGATGGCGCACGCAATCGCCAAGGGAAAACAGACGTTTCCATAGATGCCACGTCCATGAAAACCGGATGCTTGTCGTTCTTTTTTTTTCAAGTATACGACATATGTACTGGGTTTGACGATGAGGTAGGGAATTTTCAACGTTTGAAATGAAAGGCAAAATGGTAGCATGGAAGTGAGAAAAGAAGGAACCGCGCAAGAGAGAAATACTTCATTCGATGCAAATCGAGGACTTTCCAACGGTCGTTATGACTACAGTAGCGCAATTAACACATATGGACGAATCTTGCTTGTGCGCACAATCTTGAGAATATGGGAAACGACAGAAATATACCCTCTAGATATCTGCCTGTCTTCACTCTTGCATGTGCGCTCTCGGCTTGTGCGCTCTGTCGTCTTGCATGCTAAGCATCTGGATGCAGCCCTTGTCCCATCGCGCACAAGCAACAGTGGTGAGCGGGAGAGACCTAGACGAGGTCACGACACAGAATCTGTGCATGCTTGACTCGTGAAAGTCAAAGAAAAGGGCGGTTTGCACAACGCCTTAGCCGACACGGTTTCCTTCGTGCGATGCCGCGGCGGTCAGATTACCTCTTGATCAAGTTGCGTTCTGTGTTAACTTCTTGAATTATCAGTACGGACTCGCGTTCTCGTCATATGGGCTGACCGCAATTGGAATTATACAAGTAGGAGAGATTTGCTAAGATTCTATCCAAGACTCTACCTGTCAATGTTTTTGTAAGACGACAATAGGGTACAGAAAATGTCAAAAAACAGTTCCCGCCTTTGACCTGTTCAAAGATATCACTACAAAGAAGGATCTTGTCCATAGAAGTCATACTTTGTCGATATAACATACACTAAAGGACAGTGTTCCGATTCGTCAAATGCATCGCAAACCCATGCGCTTTAGAATTTTCTTTGATCAATCGTTAAATCCTCTGACGCATGCCCATTTTTATCCCATCTATTACAACCGCGCGCGAGAATGAGGTTTCGCGCGCGGTACATTCGTGCGAAAGCAACCCAAGATTTCGTAAGTAAGAAGGCGGGAAACGCTTATTTGTCACTCAACGGCATCAGGCGAAAATACATCGAGTCGAAAGTACGCTGCAAAACTAGTTCAACGCGTAACCGTTTCATGTAAGAATATGTAAAGGTCAGGCACATGCTGACGAACGCAAGGAGAGTGACCGAGATCCTGAGCGCTCAAGGTCAAGTAAAGCGGCGGAGTATTTCCCCTCAAAGAAAAGTGCTCCCGCTCACAGAGGGGCCGGAGTGCGCCAATCGTAACTTAAAAGTTGCCACTCCTTCTGGTGTGAGAGCAACAGCATTATTGTCCACCACGTGGGAACTGTAGACGTGGTTGATAAGTGCAGAAGCGTGGTGGATAGATACATAGATTATTATGTTTATCGTCGCTACCCCTCCACGGGGAATGGATGGTGGCACAGAGCCACATGTGACAGTGAGAGTCAGGGGGGACATCCACGCACGACAACCATGAAGAGGGGCATGCATGTGCCCACTGTCAAGATGAAGGAAGCATACAAAGGTCAAAGCAAATGAAGTCCTAGCAAGAATCTGAGGGAGGGAGGGACAGTGCACACGAGGGCAATAAGAGCGACATGCCAATGGTGGCCAAAGAGGCCTAGTAACGGCATATCACAATTGCCGAGCTCAGCTGCGCGGCGGCCAGAAGGCTGATGCATGCTGCGAGCTCGCTCCACACGAGTCCACCATATTGGTTGATTAGCGGCTGTCATCCTGGGCTGCAGATGCTGAGGATGTGGCGTTGGCGCGAGGGGGGGGGGGAGCATGGGGTCAATGCGGGTAACCCAGTGTCCTCTGCTGGCTGAGGCTGCTGTGGTAGCTGTAGTAGACCTGGAGCATACTTGCCACACAAGACGCCAAGCAGGCCTGGTCCTCGAAAGAGAGGAATTCCTTTAGCGGGAAGCACCACAGACGTGGCGGAGTTGCTACGCACCAATGTGAGAGCACCCGTAGAACCCATTTTCAAAGGGCGAATACGCTATTCCCCTCGGGGGCAGCATTTGGTCACCATTAGTCAGGTTTTCCTACTGTTCCCTCTTCGGAACCAGCATGCTCAGAGAGGGGAAAACAAGAAACACAATGCAAGCCCTTGAATTCAGAAATTGTCATTGCGGAAATGACCTCCAACATCCATTTCCCATTCAAATTTCCGTGCGATGGCCTCTATGTCTTGTTGCACTTAATTAGTCTTGTCGAGTTGCTGTAAAAACCAAGTGAGCAAGAAATTCAAACATTTTTCGAATTTCCAACAAAAAAAACAGAATAGAAAATCCTTCGCTGAAATACTCCCATACAACATATTTTCAGTACATTTAGGGATACTACTGAGGTATAGTTAATCATGTAAGTTTTATAAAATCTTTTATGTGTCTATTGAATTTTGTATAAAAGGAAGCTTCTTTGAAGGTACATAATAGAAAAGGATCATTTTATTCACATACAGCTTAAACTCCATGAAATAAATACATGTGGACTAGAAAAGGTCAATAAAATTTGAGAGCGTAGAAGAATATACTTCAAAAGAAACATTCTTCTACGTTTGTTTCTCGTTTCATTACTGGATTACTACTGTCTGGAGTGGAATCCGACATACAATCGACCAAGGGTGATTTTTGTGCCAATATTGGGGCCAATGGCGAGCACATGAATTTTCCAATCACAACGTGGCAGCATTGCCGCGCGAGCCCCCCACCCCCCCTTCCCTTACAATACGATTGTGTATGGGGAGTGTATTACGAGGTGTTTCTGTTGGAATATAGGGCCGTGTTCTCCTGCCCTTTTTTAGTCGTTGGAAGTGTCAAACCAGGTTCTTGCGGTTTTGTGGTCTGTTGTCCCGCTAGTGGGAAAGAGCTTTTTTGCCCGCTGTTTTGGTCGAGTGCTAGGCTCGTTCACTGGACACGTCACATTTCATCCCTGACGTCATGGGTCAAACTGTGGACCCCGTGGTCCACGGCGAGCAGAGCATGCGTGTCGTGCTGCCACAGGTCAATGAAAGCCTGTTGGAGTGCGAACATTTTGGAGAGTTGACCTGCAAGCGGATCGAGCGATCGTAGCGGCTGAGAGCTAAATTTGCACTCGGCGAATCGTACCAAACGTGTACGAAAAAGTGTAGAACAATGTACACAAAAAGGCAATCTTGTCGTGAGTTTCGTGGCTACACTTTGCGCGAGCCTGTGCCGAGGCTAGTCCCACAACAAGAAAAAATGCGCTAAAACATTTCGTCCGACCGAACCAGTTTCGGTCCGGCCAGGCCTCCGAAAACAGGTTCGGAGCTACGACAACAAAAAAGGGGCTCCCAAACATGGCATAGAACACGTACACAAGTGTTTGTTCCGTGTTTCCTATTGCTTCCTTGTTATTTGTCTCTCTACAATACACTCGTGTATTCCTACCGACCGAACCACCATTTACTTTCCAATTCACTCGCCACGCAAAATGTTTCCATTGGGAAGGGGGGGGGGGAGGCAACCGTTATCCCAAGTCTCCCACGGTCCGAACGACCCCCGGCTGGGGACGGACGGACTATCCCTGGAGAGGGGTTCGGCGCGGGGAGGACTAGAGAAAAATGCAATTTTAGCAATGTTTTTAAAGTAGCACACAAAAATGGCCGGTCGCTGTACGAGCACACAAAAATGGCCATGCCGTAAGATAGCACACAAAAATGGCTGCTCACTGTACGAGCACACAAAAATAGCCACCGCCTGAAGTAGCACACAAAAATGGCCACATAAAAAATGGCCACACGCGGAAAAGCACACAAAAATGGCCATCGCGTGCTAGTGATGCCACGTAAGCAGGTGGCCCTCATAAAAAGCTGGTCACCCATCTACTTTGTACTTGTATTTTCTCTCTTTTGAAGAAAATTCAATTTAGTCTTCGTGTGGGTAAAAGATGTGTTAATATCTGATGTCATAACAGGACCCTAGCGATAGAAGGTCGCACCTGACAAAAACATGTTCGCCTTCATCTCACTTTGTACTTGGAGTTCGCCTCCAAATGGACATTTTTGTATGCTATTTCATAGGTGGCTATTTTTGTGTGCTACCTTAGAAACAAAAATAGCCATGTTTCTAAAGTATCACACAAAAATAGCCACCCATGAAATAGCACACAAAAATGTCCACATGAGGGCGAAGTCCAAGTGCGAAGTGAAACGACGACGAGCTTCTTTTTGTGAGGTGCACAATGTTGTCACTAGGGTCCTGTTCTGACATAAAAAATTAATGCATCTTTTACCCACATTAAGACTAAATCGAATTTTCTTTAAAAGAGAGAAAATACTAGTACAAAGTAGACGGGCGACCAACTTTTTGTGAGGGCCACCTGCTTACGTGGCATCACTAGCACACGGTGGCCATTTTTGTGTGCTTTCTTGCGTGTGGCCATTTTGTTGTGGCCATTTTTGTGTGCTACTTCAGGCGGTGGCTATTTTTGTGTGATCGTACAGTGAAAGGCCGTTTTTGTGTGCTATCTTACGGCGTGGCCATTTTTGTGTGCTCGTACAGCGACCGGCCATTTTTGTGTGCTACTTTAAAAACATTGCTAAAATTGAATTTGTCTCGGGAGGACTATCCCCGCGCGAACCTACCAGCCGAGAGGACCATCGCAGGCTGGTGCGAGGGAGCCAACGGCCGGCGAGACCCATGCCGGCCGTTGACAACCGTTCCTCGCCCAAAGGGTAGGAGCAGTCTCGGCCGGCATCTCAAACAGGCGTCGCAATCGCGGCCACATCGCGAGGCCACAAAGATCCTCGCCAGGACCTCGCGAGCAAGGATTGATGAGGGGAGAAGAACAGGTCTGTCGACGTCTTTTTTTGCAGAGTTAACAAACATAGGCTTGGCAAGAAAAGCGATATAGATGAAGATGTAGGTGTAGATATCCATGTAGATGGAGATGAACAAGAAGATTAACATATAGATTTAGATATAGATTGAGATGTAGATGTACATGTAGATGTAGATGAAGATGTATATATAGAAGATGTGTATATAGATAAAGATATAGATATAAATATAGATATAGATATAGATATAGATATAGATATAGATATAGATATAGATATAGATATAGATATAGATATAGATATAGATATAGATATAGATATAGATATATATATATCTATATCTATATCTATCTCTATATCTATATCTATATCTATCTCTATATCTATATCTATATCTATCTCTATATCTATATCTATATCTATCTCTATATCTATATCTATATCTATCTCTATATCTATATCTATATCTATCTCTATATCTATATCTATATCTATCTCTATATCTATATCTATATCTATCTCTATATCTATATCTATATCTATCTCTATATCTATATCTATATCTATCTCTATATCTATATCTATATCTCTATCTATATCTATATCTATATCGATATCTATATCTATATCTATAGATATATATATATCTATAGATATAGATATAGATATCGATATAGATATAGATATAGATATAGATATAGATATAGATATAGATATAGATATAGATATAGATATAGATATAGATACAGATACAGATACACATACAGATATAGATATAGATATAGATATAGATATAGATATAGATATAGATATAGATATAGATATAGATATAGATATAGATATACATACTGATATAGATATAAATATAGATATAGATATAGATATACATATACATATAGATAGAGATAGAGATAGAGATATAGATATTGATATAGATACAGTTATACATGTATAGATATAGATATAGATATAGATATAGAGATAGATATAGATATAGATATAGATATAGATATAGATATAGATATAGATATAGATATAGATAAAGATAAAGATATAGATATAGATATAGATATAGAT
>SZWC01023740.1:14837-27998 GCA_023375785.1 Penium margaritaceum
ACCCCAGCAAAACGGTGTCTCTGAGCGTTGGAACCGGACACTTGCCGACGGTGTCCACACACTCCTGTCTGAGTCCGGTCTGCCGCCACTCTTTGCCTTCGAAGCCATGTGCTACATGACGTGGGTCTGGAACCGTGTCCCACACGGCCCCCTTCCCCACACTATCACACTCTTTGAGGGCTGGCATGGTCATCGGGCTGATCTTCTCCTAGACCGGGTTTGGGGTAGCATTGCTTCTGTCTGGCTTCCGGAGGATCTTCGTGATGGGAAACTGTCCCCTCGCGATCGTCTCTGCCCCTTTCTCGGCGTCTCCGCGCAGTCCAAAGCCTGGCGCTTCTAGGACCCTGTCCGTCAGCGTGTCGTCGAGTCTTGCGACGCTCTGTTCTTTGAGTCTGTATTCCTTTGGGACCTCCGTCGCCTGTCACCTGACTCCTCCCTCCTGCCTCTCTCTCGGCTGAGGGGGGATGTCGGTCCTGCCGGACCGGCAGTCCCTGTCGGTCCTGCCAGTCCGGCAGTCCCTGTCAGTCCTGCCGGACCGGCAGTTCCTATTGTTGCATCGCAGCTGTCACCCTCGTTGCAGCCCTCGTCGTTCGGACCTGTCTCTACCTACCCTGTATCCTCTTCCTCTGACGGCTCATCCCCGGCCACTGACTCTGCCCAGTCCGCCTCATCTCCCGCTGTCCCGTCCAGCCCGGGCGCTTCTCCTGTTGCCCCTTCACCCGCGGTCCCTCTTGTCCAGGTGTCTGACTCGCCTCCGCACGTCCCTGCTGGATCTGCCCCTGTCTCAACCTTTGTCCGGGGGGGGGCGTCTTCGTGCCTTACCCAACCGCTCCAACACCTCCACGACCTCGGCACGCCCTCACCCGTCTCTGCCTGCGTCTCAGCCACCTCACTCGGCTGTTCTCCCCACCGGCATGGACACACTGGGCTTGGCTACTGGGGTTGTCCATCCCTGTTCCGCCCTCGGCTACACGCTTCTTGCCTCTGAGCATGAGCGGGCCTTGGAGGCTGCGATCTTGAGCAGCATTGCAGAGTGTCACGCCACATCAGTCACCACTGCCTTGCCCCGTGAGCCAACCACTGTGCGTCAAGCTCGTGTAGCCTCTGACGGCCAGCAGTGGGAGGCCGCAATGCATGACGAGCTCAAAGCCCTTGATGCTCATGCGGTCTTTGAACTTGTCGATCTTCCGCTTGGGCGCAAATCCATTGATGCCCGTTGGGTCTTTCGGCGCAAGTACAAGCCCAACGGTGCACTCGACAAGTACAAGGCATGCCTCACAGCAAAGGGGTACTCCCAGGTCCCCGGCATCGACTTCGATGAGACATTTGCGTCGGTTGGGCGGTACACCACTGCCAGAGCGCTATTGAGTCTCGTGGCTCATCACGACTGGGAGTTAGAGCAGATGGATGTGAACAATGCATTCCTCCACGGACGGTTGGACGAGGAGATCTACGTGGTACAACCTCCTGGCTTCTCCGATGGCACTGACCGAGTGTGGCGACTGCGCCAAGAGATCACGGCCACTCTTGAGAAAGGAGGTCACCGGCGCAGTACGGTGGATCCATCACTCTTTGTCAGTCCATCTTCTGTCCCGTTCGTCGCTGTCCTCGTCTACGTGGATGACCTGCTGATAGCATCGCCTAGTCAGGCGGTGGTCCAGTCAGTGAAGACGCTCTTGCAGTCCACGTACAAAATGAAAGACTTGGGACCTGCTCGCGTCTTCTTGGGCATGGAGCTTGAGCGCGACCATTCTCGTCGCATACTCCATGTCCACCAAGCTGCATACGTCCGTAGCCTGGGGGAGCGCTTTGCCTCATTGCTAGAGTCCACACCCACTACGTCCACTCCCATGACCCCAGCAAGCCAAAGGCTGCTGAAGACACTGGATGTGTCCAAGCTGGGGGAGACAGTCAATGTGACTGACTATCTCCGTATCATCAGGTCACTGATGTACCTGGCGACCACTACCAGGGTACATGTTACCTTCTCCGTGAACTTCCTAGCCCAATTCTCCCAGGCTCCCCGAGCCCGACACATGGAGGCTGCACTGTGCGTTGTCAGATACGCCCTCTCCAGTGCACGCACTGGGTTGTGCTATCGTGCACAACCATCCATTGTCGTGGATGGATACACGGACAGTGACTGGGTACATGACACCAATGCACGCAACCGTACAGGTTACATCTTCCTCATTGGAGGGACCGCTGTGTCGTGGACAAGTGGCAAGCAGGGCTGTGTGGCGCGCAGCTCAAGTGAAGCTGAGTACGTTACTCTAGGTGCAGGCACTTGCAAGAGTGTGTGGCTGTCGCTTGCTGCAACAACTGCACGTCCCCATTTGCTGCATCACTTTGCGCTGCGTCAATCAAAGCACTAAGGCAATTGCTAAACATGATGGCATGCATCATACACGCACGAAGCACATCAATGTTGAGCATCATTTTGTGCATGAGCGCATTGCTGCAGGTGATGTCCAGGTCGACTGGGTCGACACACGACAGCAGCGAGCTGATTTCCTGACGAAGGCACTCAGCAACAATGTCTTCAAGGCGGCTGTGCATGCAGCTGGGCAGTTGTGTCCACCTGGTGGTCCTGGTTGAATGGCTTTGGCTAGTGCTCGTACAGTTGTCTATCACTCCTTGTGACACCCTTTTGTGATTGTGCGCTTGTGTCACTGTGCGTCGGCTGTGAGTCATGGGGGAGTGTTGGTATGTGTGTTGTGCTTTGTGCCGTTCCTGTACACTTTACTGTGACCACTCGGCCGTGTCCATACTCGTGCAGATCCCTCAGGCAGGCGGCCCTGGTGACACCGGCGCGACGACAGGCGGCGGACCACCCGCTTGGAGCTGACCGACCACTGTTCCAGAGCCCCAGATGTCACCGGGACTCCTTGCTGTGCCTTCTACATCTTGCAGGCGCCTTTCGGCGGACTGGCCATGAGGCCCATTTGCATGTTTTTGTATTGTATACTCGCTGTCAGTCGATGGATACATGCATGTGACCAGTCGCTGCGTCCGTCTCTTGATTCTGCACGTCTAGGTTTAGACGGCGTAGAATTCTGACATGTGTGCGCAGAGTTACGGCCAAAACAATGGTTTTGGGTCGGTTTTAGGACAGCTCTTGGACTGCCGCGTGCGACACCCGCCGTGCGCCGCAGCAGGTGTTTATGCCCCGGACCTGTCAGTTGTCATTCCTCTCTGCATATGCTATATTGAAGCATTCTGAAACTGTACCTTGTGTCTCCTAGGCAAACCCTTGCCGTTGTGTGTACGACCTGTGACTGTCGTCACCGTCTGACCAGGCACTGACGCCCGGTCAACGGCTGTGTTGCTAGGAAGCTTCTACGCACTTTCTCATGGTATCAGAGCAGTGAGACAGTTCTCACTGAGCTGCGCAGCAGAGACGTAGCAGAGCAGCAGCAGTGAGAGTCACCGCTCCAGCAGAGTTTCTGGGACTAGTTGGAGACGGCCGGTCGCCGTCAACGTACTCCACCCACCACGTGAGATTGTAGCTACAGAGGCAGCAGCAGCGGCGTGTACCGCCACGCAGAGGTGTGTGGCGGCTGCAGTGCGTGCAGCCGCCCTCCCAGAGCCGCAGCAGCAGAGGCGATGGCGGCAGCAGCGCAGCAGCAGCGCAACAGCAGCGGCCGTCGCAGCAGCGTGCCAGCAACGGCGGCAGCAGCAGCACAGCAGCAGCGTCAGCAGCAGCAGTGCAGCAGCGGCAGCGGCACAGCAGCAGCAGTAGCAGTCGTAGCGGCAGCAGCAGCGCAGCAGTGGCAGCAGCAGCAGCGCGCGGCGGCAGCAGCCAGCAGCAGCGCGCGGCGACGGCAGCCAGCAGCAGCTGCAGCGTGCAGTAGCAGCCGCCGCGCGCAGCAGCAGCCGCCGCGCGCAGGAGCAGCAGCAGGAGCGCAGCCGCTGCTGCCACCGCTGCACACGCAGCTACGCAGCTGTTGTTGCAGCTGACAGCAGAGCTGCAACAGCAGCTGGGCGGAAGCTGCTGCGTAGCTTCCACGGAGCTGCCGCACGCCACCGCGAAGCGGCTCCACACGCGATAGAACCGTGACAAGAGAAAAAAAAAGGGAGGGGACGAGCTGACGTCAACATTGTTGATTGCTGACGTCATCAGGTCGTGCTGATGTCAGCAACCACTTGCTGACATCAGCATTACACTTAGCCAAAATCTCAACCAAAAAGTCAAAAGCTGCCAGCGTTTCAACTCACCGAGAAACGCAGACGGTTTTGAAATCCGGCAAACTTGACCTGTCGTCTCATAGTGAGCGGCGACATGAGTTCGCCCGACGACAAGGACAAGGGACCAGGTGATCCCTCCTCCTCTTCTTCAGGGGTATTGAGCCCTCGCTCACAGGCCATTGAGGACCTGCGCAGCCAGCANGTCGTCTGCAGCGAGAGAAAACTGACGCGATCCGCACGCTGACAGAGCTCCTGCGCGCTCAGTCCACGGCTCCTTAGCGGATTTCTGAGGGAGCTGCCGGCGTTGTAGCCTCCACCCAACACTCGGCCCAGGTGCCTGTGACAGGTGCTCCGCCTGCTTCACCTCCTGGTGTGGTCTCTCCACCACCTGCGTACCTCCTTGATGACGAGCCATACAAGCCAGGCTTCGAGGATGTCTCCCAGGAGCGGGAGATTCGTCTCCTACAGGAGTGCCTCCGTCATCTGCAGAAGGGTATCCGACCTCCACCCGTGTCCCTGATACGACCGTCACCTGACTTCCCCGGTGATCACCCCCTTCTAGGAGTTTTCCCCGTCTCTCGCCCTCCTCAGCCTGCGGCTGCTCTCCCCACGGAGCGGCAGCCAAAGGACTTTGAGGCACCACCTCCACGGTACATCAGCGAGGATGGATTTGACTGCTGGGAGATCCTGTTTCATGTGTGGGCCACTTCCGAGGGAGTGTGGCCTTACTACCACAGCCCATACCAGTCTACAGATCCAGCACAGGTGCTGACAGCAGCCCGGGCCATGCGAGGACTTCTCTACGCCATGCCACGCGAGACTGTCGTCGACTTCTGCCCCTTCCTCGGCGAGGCTGGCACAGGCACCGGAGCAGATCCTCGTGGAGGCTGGGATCTGGTGTTGTCCCTACTGGCCGCAGAGACACACGCTACGCGTGCGTCACACATTCGTGCTTTCCACTCGCTCCGTCAGGGCCCAACGGAGCCTGCGGCAGATTGTTGGCAACACGCCATGCGTATTTACACGCGTCTGGGGACCTCAGGGGGCACACAGCTGTGGGCACTTCAGACGATCATGCTCGGAGTTCGCCTGGAGTACACCGACATCTTCACACGGTACAACGACGCTGCTCTCGAGCCTTTCTGAGCCACCTTGCAACTGCTCCCTTGGGCCCATCAGCTCTTCTACCAGGTGATGTCGGCAAGCGAGGCAGCAGTAGCACATCAGGAGACTTCCCTCGTTGCAGCAGTCCTCGCCTCACCACCATCTTCCCTCCTACAGTCACCCTCATCCACCTCCATCACGACCTCGTCTTCAGCCTCCTCTTCGACCCCGTCTATACCCACGTAGACGCAGGGCATTGTAGCAGCTGCCCAGGGGAAGAAGAAGAATAGGAAACGCGGATCGGGTCAGCAGCAGTCGTCATTAAGTGGTAGCAGTGGCCGTTCCGTGCACTGCTACAACTGTGGAGGTGCTCATCGCTACACCGAGTGCCAGCAGCCGCTTGACTGGGAGCGCATCACTCGCGGACTTCAGGCTGCCCATGCTGCTCGCACCGCGTCCGGCACGTTACCCGCACACTCCTCTGGACGCGCGGTGACCATGGCTGCAGCTGTTCCTACGTCCTCACCAGCAAGCAGCAGTGATACAGACCCACGTGACCTCACCATCGCCGAGCTTCGTCATCTTCTGGCGCTTCGCTTTCAGGGAGGTGCGAGTGTGTTGTCATCGTCAAGTGGGCCACAGACTGCTTGTTTTTCCATCCTCGTGACTCGTGATGATACGTGTGGGGGACCACAGTCCGCATGTGATGATGTCGGGCCTGACTGCACTGACTGGATTCATGAGTCTCACCTTCGTGATGCACGTCGTTCCTTCCCACTGACGGCTCAGCGTCCCTCTGATGCCGAGTGTTCCATTGCTCGTTGTACAGTGACGTCCACCAGTCGTGACTCCGATGGCACTTGGATCATTGATTCTGGTGCCACCCACCACATGACGTGTCGTCGTAGTGACTTTGTGGTACCTCGTCCTGTCACGACTGTCCGTTCTGTTGGTACAGGCTCTGGTTAGTCCTTACCGGTCCACGGTGTTGGGGTTGTATGCTTTGATGGTCCGTCTGGCCCCCTGTATCTCTCTGACGTGCTGTTTGTGCCTGATCTTGAGCTCCGTCTGCTGTCTGTGCGTGCCTGCACTCTGATGGGCCTCTCCGTCGAGCATACCGCTGATTCAGCGACGGTGACTGCTCTTGACACCCGTAGCATTGTCCTACGTGCTTCAGTCATAGATGATTTGTACCACATTGCTCGGCCATCCTCCCCTTGCTCTCCCCCTTCACCTGGTCGTGTTTTTGTCACTGGTGTTCTATCCCCAGAATACCAGAGGTTGCTTCATCA
This sequence comes from Penium margaritaceum, assembly GCA_023375785.1. Lineage (NCBI taxonomy): Eukaryota > Viridiplantae > Streptophyta > Zygnematophyceae > Desmidiales > Peniaceae > Penium > Penium margaritaceum. The sequence goes on from SZWC01023740.1 coordinate 21,422, forward strand.
ACGTCTGTGTCATGTGGACTCCGACACTGTGTCGAAGCTCATACGGACACAGCCCGCTCTTGGCCTTGACGTGGCTTCTTTCGAGAAGCCACCCAAGACCGACTGCCTTTTTTGCGCTCAGGGAAAGATGCACCAGTGCACTTATCTTGAATCGCGTTCCCGAGCGCTGAGGTTACTCGAGTTGGTCCACTCGGACCTGCTTGGTCCTCTCCGAGTCGAGTCCCTGTCCGAGAGGGGACGGTATGTTCTGAAGCTGACTGATGACTTCACCCGGATGCGGTGGGTCTACAGTTTGCGTCAGAAGAGCGACGCCGCCCTTGCGGTTCGGCTCTAGCTCGTGATGGCTGAGCGACAGTCTCGCCATACGCTACATACCTTTCGCTCCGATCGCGGCGACGAGTTCCTCGGTGAGATGGACTCCTTCTTTGCTGAGCACGGCATTTTTCACCAGGTCTCCGCTCTTGCTACCCCACAGCATAACGGTGTCTCTAAGCGCTGGAACCGCACCATGGAGGATGCGGTCCGCGCCATGCGGTCTGAGTGCGGTCTCCCGGAGTCCTTTGCCTTCGAGGGCTTCGCCTACATGACTTGGGTCTAGAACCGCCTCCCGCATGATCCGCTTCCGGATCATGTTACACTGTACGAGCTCTGGTTTGGCCACCGTGCTGATCTTCGTCTCGCACGCGTCTGGGGTTCCCTGGCCTCCGTGTAGTACACCGAGGACTAGCAGGGGTCCAAGGTCTCCCCTCGGCGTCGCTTGTGTGCCTTCATCGGCATCTCCCCGCGGTCGAAGGCTTGGCGCTTTTGGGACCCCACTCGACGTCGTGTCATTGAGTCCCGTGACGCGCTGTTTTTTTAGTCTCTCATATACCGTGACTTGACTTCGATCACAGCTCTCTCCGCAGCTCATGTCCCTTCCTGTGAGGGTCCTCGGCGGATGGGGGAGACTTCTCCGCCAGTGACCATTTGTGGTCAGGCTGATGTGTCCGCTCGAGTGCCCTCTTGATCTCCAGCACTTGATGACCCGGCTATCATCGCCGTTGGTCCAAAGATCCCGCCTACTCAGCCTGTTTCACACCCCACAGGTACCGCTGCTCTCACGCCTCCTCCTGCATCACCACCTATGGCCACTGGCACCCCTGCTCCGGTGTCTGACCCAGCCCAGCCCACTCCTGTCCCTACGTCGGCTGACAATCCTGTCTCAGTGTCCGGGCCAGCCTTGCCTGCTGTCATCTCTAGCTCAGTATCCCCCACACACGCTTCTCCTCGCACGGCATCTCCAGCTGCCTCGTCTCAGCCCTCACCAACGGTAGTACCTGTCCCTGTGGTCGTACCTGTTCCTGAGCCTGAGGTGCGCCCCTCGACCTCCGGTTACTCCCGTGAGCCCGGTGGTCGCCTTCGACCACTGGATTCTGGAGCTCAGCGAGTGTCGGGTCCCGGACCCAGGCGTTCCTCTCGCAGCATCGCGAGCGGTGATCTAGGCACAAAGGCTTTAGGCCTGAGTGTCCGCACTGAGCTTTCAGAGGTACACCCAGCGTGCCCTATAAGGCACGACCTGGTCACTCGCGGGTTCCATATCGCCTGTGATGCAGCAGCTGATCTCGTGGCCGTCAGGCCTGACACTGAGGCGTGTGCACTTGCCACGCACAGTTCCCCCTCTATGGCGCCTGACCCGGGCACATTGAGGGAGGCGTTCTCATCGCAGGATGCTGAGGCCTCGCGATCTGCTAACGAGGATGAGCTTCGCGCCATCCGAGAGCACAGAGTCTACGAGCTGGTCGACCTTCCCCCTGGGAGGAAGGCGATTCAGGTCAAGTGGGTCTCCGCAAGAAAGTGAAGCCGGATGGCTCACTGGAACGCTACAAGGCCCGCTTGGTCGTCAAGGGGTTCTCTCAAATTGAGGGAGTTGATTACACTGACACCTTTGCCCCTGTCGGCCGCGTGACCTCAGCTCGAGTTCTGTTTGGTGTAGTGGCTTAGCATGACTGGGAACTACACCAGATGGATGTGAACAACGCGTTCCTCCATGGCTCTTTTGATGAGGAGATCTACGTGGCTCAGCCACCAGGCTTTGAGGACGGTGACAAGGCCTGGCGCTTGCGCAAGTCCTTGTACGGCCTCAAGCAAACTCCACGGTGTTAGAACCGGGAGATCACTGGCACCTTGACTCGCGCAGGATACATACAGAGCGAGGCAGACCCCTCACTCTTCATCCTACCGACACCCGAGCGGTTCACCGCCATCCTGGTCTATGTTGATGACCTTCTGATCGCATCTCCGTCCCTAGAGGCCGTGAAGGAGGCCAAGGCTGTCCTGCAGACCGCTTACAGGATGAAGGACCTCGGTCCTGCATCGGTGTTTCTTGGTATGGAGATCGTGCGAGATCGCAGACATCGGACACTGTTGCTGCATCACGCCCGATATGCACGAGTCGTGGGGGACCGCTTTAGCGATCTCCTTGGTGCACTGCCCACTGCTTCCACACCCCTCACACCTGATGGGCAGGATGCCCTGAAGGTGGATGACCCTACACAGCTGGGGGAGACAGTGGACGTGACCTTGTACCTCCGTCTTATCGGATCTCTGATGTACCTGGCCACTACCACGCGTCCCGACATCGCGTTCGCCGTCAACCTCCTCGCTCAGTTATCGCAGGCTCCACATGCGAGAGCTCTTCATGCGGCTGTGCGAGTGGTACGGTACGTGGTCTCCACGCCATATCTCAAACTCTGCTTTCGTCGGCAGTGTTCGGTGGTCCTTGACGGCACCATTGACAGCGACTGGGCTTGGAGCCCTGACAGGCGCAGTCGCACTAGCTACGTGTTTCTGCTTGGTGGTACCGCTTTGTCTTGGCAAAGCGAGAAGCAGGGCTGCATCGCACGTAGCTCGTCGGAGGCAGAGTATGTGCCTTTGGGGGCAGGGGCTGCTGAGGCAGTTTGGCTGCAGCGCTTGTTTCTTGAGCTTGGGCAGTCAGTACCCGCCATTGTGCTGCGTTGCGACAACCAGAGTGCTCTCGCCATTGCAGAGAACTCTGCTGTCTTTCATGCTCCCACAAAGCACATTGTAGTTGAGCATCACTTTGTTCGTGATCTGGTGGAGCGACGCGTGATCTCCATCATGTGGGTTGGCACTGACTTGCAGCGTGCTGATTTCTTGATGAAGGCACTTTCCCGCGGAAAGTTCCTGGTGGCCATTCGTTCTGTTGGGCTTCGCCCCGTGCGTGACAGTGGTTGACTATGGGATGTACGTTGGCGTCTCATCTGTCTGTGTCACCCACTATGTGGTTGTACCAGTGCTGCACGCGTATGCACATGCGTACCATCGAGTCATGGGGGAGTGTTGTGCTTTGTGCCGTTCCTGTACAGTTTGCTATGACCACTCAGTCGTGTCCATACTCGTGCAGATCCCTGAGGCAGGCGGCCCTGGTGACATCGGCGCGACAACAGGCGGCGGACTACCCGCTTGGAGCTGACCGACCACTGTTCTAGAGCCCCAGATGTCACCCGGACTCCTTGCTGTGCCTTCTACATCTTGCAGGCGCCTCTCGGCGGACTGGCCATGAGGCCCATTTGCATGTTTTTGCATTGTATACTCGCTGTCAGTCAATGGATGCATGCATGTGACCAGTCACTGCGTCCGTCTTTTGATTCATCACGTCTAGGTTCAGACAGTGTAGGATTCTGACATGTGTGCGCAGAGTTACGGCCAAAACAATGGTTTGCGCCGGTTTTAGGACAGCTCTTGGACTGCCGCGTGCGACATCCGCCGTGCGCCGCGGCAGGTATTTATGCCCTGAACCTGTCAGTTGTCATTCCTCTCTGCATATGCTGTATTGAAGCATTCTGACATTGTGCCTTGTGTCTCCAAGCCAAACCCTTACCGTTGTGTGTACGACCTGTGACAATCGTCACCGTCTGACCGAGCACTGACGCTCGGTCAACGGCTGTGTTGCTAGGAAGCTTCTACGCACTTTCTCAATGTGTCCCACAGATTTGTTGTGACCTCTGGCCTCGCTGCAAACTCACCGCACTGATGCAGGTGATTAATGTTGGAGTGACATCGGCGCTGACGTCACTGCGCGCGTGATACCAGATCACAAGAAGACCTTCCGCACTGTTGTGACTGGCTTCAGGGTTACCTCCAGTACAGGAGTTTGCCACTTGAATTTTGTTGACACTAGGATTCCTAGTGTATGACGGGAATGTGTGTCCGGGTTGTCTTCCCAGATTTGCTAGGTTGTATGCGTGCAGAATGTTATGTGGGTGAGGTCCCAGGTTCGAGGCTCACTAGGCGTGGGTGCGAGCGAGGATGGGCTCGCCGTTCGCCCGCTCGTCACCCCGCCACCTGCTCCGCTGCATCTATCAACTCTCTCTCGTGTTACTCAGGTTACACACGTTTCGCTAGTCAAGCATCCCCCTTCTATGGCGTCTAGTGCCTCGCTTGCCTCGTGGTTCCCACTTCCCTCGCTCTCCTCCTAACCAGTTTCCTCTATCCTCACTAGCCACACTGGGCTCCGTCAACCCCGCTGAACCCAAACGTGTCAGCAGGGAGAAACTATGCAGCATGTTGGGGCAGCAGCGTTGTTCATGCAGCGTGTGGGCTTCCACGCTCGTTGCTTAAGTCAGCTGCCCCCTCAGTCTGCTGCTCTAGAGTCGAAGTCTGGAGGCTCTGGGTTTTGTTACTCAGAAACGCGCGCGCCAGAGTTAGCGCCAGAAAGCAGCTGAAAACTGACAATGACTGAATAGGAATGAAGAATGAACAACAATGGGAGATCCCTCCAAGTTCTAGGCCCCCCCCCAGCTCTGTAGAGCTTGTTACTCAGTTCATCAGCCAATCAGAAAATAGCTCAGTTCGGGCTGGCAGGTTTTCTCGGTGAGGCCTGCCAGGCAGCCGACAGCCCAAAACCCGAGCGTCGTCCGTTTTGCCTGAAAACTGGACCATACCATAATACCGACGCTGCNCCACAATGGTTTATGCTGCCAAACAGGGCCATGCGACATGCAACTGGGACCCTAGGCAGTGCATGACGATGCAGACGCGATGGGACGCGCTGGACGCATGCAAGCAGCAACTGCAGTGTCAATGACCGCCGGCAGCACGACCGCCGAGGAGGCCTGCCGATGGAGCTGAGCGCGTCGCCGGAGAGAGGAGGCTCCAGCAAACAGCGAGAAGACCTCAGCGTGCGTCGGCTCCACCGGACGACACTCCATCAGCGTCGAGTCTCGCCGTCAGTCATCTGCACGCCAATGTACACAAGCCGGGAGGACACAACAAAGCACAATGAGAGATGCGAAAAAACGAACACTCCCCCATGACTCACAGGCGTAGTGCACATGGGCGGACAGGGACACGGTCAACATCCAGACTCCCCCAGGGCATGCAGAGACGCAGGCAGAGATAAAGAGAGAGCCACTCACGGACGTACGCCGATCGAACTTACAGCCTTCTTAAACGAGTCGCGCTTCAGTGCCTTGGTCAGGAAGTCAGCCAATTGCCGTGCTGTCTCAACCCACACGATGCTGATACTATTGTCATGCAACAATGAGCGCACATAGTGATACTCAACGTTGATGTGCTTTGTGCGTGTGTGATGCACTCCGTCATTGTCGGCGATGGTCATGGCACTCTCATTGCCACAATGCAACGTGATGGATGGGACGGACTGACGCAACTCGGACAACAGACGACGCAACCACACACTCTCACACGCGCCTGATCCAAGAGCCACGTACTCAGCCTCAGCAGTGTTGCGTGCAATGCACCCCTGCTTACCACTACGCCAGGACATAGCCGTGCCGCCAATAAGAAAGATCCAGCCTGTGCGACTCTTACCGTCAGGACTGCCGGCCCAGTCGCTGTCGGTGTAGCGCACTGCGACAACAGACGGTTGACGGCGGAACATGAGACCTCGCCGAGGAGTCGAGACGACATAGCACAGTACTCGGATCGCGGCCTCGTGGTGGAGGTGACGCGGCTCCTGAGAAAACTGAGCCAGGAGGTTGACGGCGAACGCGATGTCTGGACGCGTCGTCGTTGCCAGGAATATCAGTGATCCGATGACTCGCAGGTACGTGGTAACGTCAACTGGCTCCCCCACAACAACAGGGTCAGGACTCTTCAGCTTCACCTGGCCATCGGGCGACATGGGTGAGGATGCGCTCGGCACGAGTGGCAGGTCTTCGGCGAAGCGAGTGGACAGAGTCTGCACATAAGCAGCCTGATGGACATGGAGGATGCCCTGGGAGCGATCATGCTCAAGCTCCATGCCCAGGAAGACTCGGGCAGACCCGAGATCCTTCATCTGGTAGGTGGCGTGCAGCAGGTCCTTGATGCGCTGGATGGCGGCCTTGTCTCGGGACACAATGAGAAGGTCGTCGACGTACACCAGAACAGCAGCGAAGGTCTGGCCTCGCGGACTGACAAACAGTGCAGGGTCCGCGGTGCTGCGCTGGAGCCCACCACGAAGGAGCGTGCTGCTGATCTCTTGGTTCCAGCACCGAGGCGACTGCTTCAGGCCATAAAGGGCCTTACGCAGGCGCCACACTCTCCCGGTGCCGTCGTCATATCCTGGTGGCTG